>PVJH01022468.1:0-36618 GCA_004026705.1 Nesogale talazaci
ATATGGAGCCACAAAAATTTTCATGGAAAGCAAAAATAGTATTGTAATATAGTTATTTTAATTTTAAAATGCCGCTGAACACGGGACACACTGTTAAATAGCGGGACATCTGGTCCCCTTATAAGAGCAAGAATGGTGAAGATAGCTGATGGTACCCGGCTATCAAAAGATATAGTGTCTGAGGTCTTAAAGGCATGAGAGTGACCAAACAGTCATGTAACCCAGGAACAACAAATCCCATCCTAGAAGAAGCACACCAGCCTGTGTGACCATGAGGTGTGGAAAGAACCAGTTATTAGGCATCAAAGAACAAAAATCATATCATTACATGCCCACCCTCCTGACATGATCACTGAGGGCAAAAGGGTGCAGAGGCAGACAGAGTGGAAGAAGCTGATGCCACCCAGCCACCAAACATTAAAGAATCTGGGATCTTAAAGGCTTGAAGGTGAACAAGTGGCCATCTAGCACAAAAGCAGCAAAGCCCACATGGAAGAAGCATACTAGCCTCTGATTATGGTGGGTCGAAGGGAGCAGGTACCAAGCATCAAAGAACAAGAATCACATCACGACGAATGAGGGAGAGAGCAGGGTGGGGACCCAAGGCCCACTTATGAGCAACTGGACACTCCCTTGCAGGGGAGTCATGGGGAGGAGCCAGGCCAGTCAAGGTACAATGAGGTAGCAATAAAGCATACAACTTTTCTCTAGTTTCTGAAGGCTTCCTCCCCCCAACTATCATGGTCTCAACTCTACCTTAAAAATCCAGTCGGACTGGAGAAGGTACACTGGTAGAGATGGGAACTGGAAATATGTGGAACACAGGACAGATGAACCCCTCAGAGCCAGTGGTGAGACTGGAGCTGCCAGATGGGTGGCAAGAAGGTGGGGTAGAGAGAGAGAGAGAGAGAGAGAGAGAGAGAGAGAGAGAGAGAGAGAGAGAGTCAACTACAAGAATCTACATATAACCTCCTATCTGGAGGACAGACATCAGAGCAGTGGACAAGGGGAGATGTAAGACAGTGTAAGATATCACAAAACAATAATAATTTATAAAGTATTGAGGGTTCATGGGGAGGGAGGGAGCAAGGATTATTATTTACAAATGTAAGTAAATAACTTGAGTATCAATGCCCACATCTATTTTTTAGAAAGTAAATGGTATAGCACTTCTTTTGCCCAAAGCCAACTTGAGAACCACTTGTAATGGAGCATGATATATGAGCATCTTCAATAAACTAGTGTTTGGTCTCTTTGCATCCCTCTTGCAGGATGTGTTCATCGTGCACAGTGATCTTTCCAGTGAGAGCATAGTTTTCAGATGCTGTATAATAGTTATATGTGCCCAAATGAGAAATCACTATTCAGTTGACTGGGAAACTTAACTTCACTGGCTCTTTTTATAGAAGGAAAACAGAAGTAACGTACTTCTCCTTATGGTTGATGATACGCAATGATCACTGTTGACAGACTACTTGAAGGAAGCACAGAAATACAAAAGGAGAGGTGTGCAGCGTAGTTCAGAGAGGGCTCTTTCAAGATTCACTAAATTCACTGATCCTTTCATTGGTGAACTGTTCTTTCCAGAAAGACTCCTATCTTAAATATCAATGGTGTCCACGTGATGATGTAAAAGATGATTAAACTTGGAAACCTTTCCGGGGGGTAAGTTGGGGGGTATCATATATAGCACATTGAAATGTCAAGAATGCTTTTCACAGGTACATATCAGTCCTTTAGGAAATGTCATCTTTCTCCAGGGAAGTGGCTCCTGGTTTTGATCTATCAACCTTACATGTCATGCTCCTTTTACTTTTAAAACAATGCCTCCATTTTCATGCTCTCCGAGAGGGATGTCACTGTTCTCTCCAACTTACTGATCGAACTGAATGTCATTTGCTGAGAATCATGAAGTCAGGGTGTTGTAGGACTGGTGCCGAGGACTGGATGTGGTGAACTGAGTTGGATTCTCCTATAATTTCACCAACATGTTTAGTCTGCTTTCCTTCAGACTTTGCAAGGGGTCAGGACTCTGGAATTAGAATTATTTTTGAAGTTTACATTATTTTGATCTTCCTAACAGCTTATTGAAGCAAGATCATATTCAGGATAACACCCAAAGGAGAAGGCATGGCTCAGACCGCAGCACTGAAGTCATATGCTTATTATGTGGGAACCAGCAAATTATGTCTTTATTTATAGCACAATACTTCCTCTTCATTCTAAGCCATAAGAGACTGCACAGGCATGTCTGTCCACAGGCCTTTTTCTTAGGTTCACTCTGGTGTCGTTAACCTAGAAAGAAAGCAAGTACACTAGTGTTCAGAGCAGCATTATTCACCAATGGTATAAATAACCCATGGGTACATCAATACATGGTTGGAAACAAAAATGACATCTATGCATACAATGAAATATTATTCTGTCATGAGCAGAAATGAGATTCTGATACATGCTCTCACATAGATCCACCTTGCAAACATTACACTGAGTAAAATGTGTCAGACACAAAAGGGCATGTACTGTATTACCTCACATCTGTATGACTAGGCATGTGCAATTAAAGAGAAGTTTATTGGTGCTAACCAGGGGAGAGGAGAAAGGATAAATGAAAAATATTATTTAAGGGGTACTGAGGTCTTCTTTAAAAGAGGGATGCAAAAATTTTTAAATGGCAGTGGTCATGGTTGCTCAATATGATGAACATATTGATACTGGATTTTAAGTGTCAAACTGGTTTTATTGACAACTGTTAGATTACATGTATTTAATTACAATAAAATTAAGCAAAAGACTATGGAGTCAAACACTCAGCTTCATAACCTTTGTTACAAGCCTAGCTGTGGAGTCTATCAGATTCTACTACATTTTAAGAAACATTAGCATTTTTATTCTTTTATTCACACATTTTATTATAAATCTCAATCTCAGATATAACTACTAATGAATTCAGTGAGCATCAGAAAGTAGGTCATACTAAATACAGGTGTCAGAACATTTAAACAACTTCAATCAGATCTCTCTCACTACTTTATACCCAGGGGTACAAACAACTCTTAGAGCAGTTCCATCCTTTGTAGGAAGTTCAAAACTCCTGACACGTGCTCAGAGCCACATGCTGCTGAAAGTTTAAGATCAATTTCTAAAAGATTAATCCGATGCTTAGAAACACTCCATTCTGATAAGCAGTTATTAACTACCCATCACCTGCCAGTATCAACATTTTGAAAGGAAGAGCATGTGTCTTTTCATAACTGGAAGCTGCACATTCAGGGTTATTTATCACATTAAAAAGCCAAGTCCATCTCTGCACCGCAGATGGGAAAAGATAGCTGACTGGGAGGGTTTGGCATTCCTTAGCCTGGTCCCAAGGAGTCACATTTTGTTGTATCCTGAGTGATTATACCCTTTGAAATGATGCCTCCACTTCAACCTAAACTCTAAATCTCTCAATTATGAAAGTAAGCCTAAAAGTATTGCTATTAAATCATAGAAACCTTGATTAAACAAAAATATAAACCTGGAAATATTCTGTTCTCTTCCATTTAAACCATGTCAAAATGGCACGTTGGTCATCCTCATGGAATCCAATCATCTTGCTTTTAAATATTCTTTGTGGCTGAAGGGATAAAATGGGGGCTGTGGGGTGAATGGGGTAAGGTTTCTCAACAAAATTCCTCTAGGACATATCTCCCTAGAGTTGATAAATGGGCAAGGACAATTTTATGATGGGGAAGAAATCTATAGCATGACTTTATATGCCTTTTTCTCACCAATGTCACTTTTATCTCTTTTTTATAAATGTATGATTAATTGGGAGCTAATACATATGTAATTCCATAGTTCAATCACATCAGGCAGAACTGCTACTTACAATTGGTTTCCAAACATTCTTTTTTTTCCTGGATTTCTTGACATTATCTCCATTTTAAGCCACACCCCGATGACTGCACTCCCTGCCCCAAACCCTCATTCTACTTGTTGTCCCTATAGGCTCATCCTTCTTGGGTTTTAGATACCTAGAAAAAGAAAAACATATCATACAACTTCAAGAAAATGACCCCCAATGACAAAACACCTCTGAGAAATACTCTAAAAAGGGCAAACAAAAAACAAACCAAACATACAGAAGATTTTGGAAACCAGATTAGGTCCTCCTGCATCTTGGGGGTTGGGGGAGGGTGGGCATCTGCTGGAAAAGTTTTAACTGTTCAGGTCAGATTTATGCCTCGGATCTTCTATTCTCAACTCTCTAATGCCCTCTGTTTAGCAACCACTTCCCTCTGATCCCTCGGTTGTGAATATTAGAGAGTTTACCGGATGTTTATTTTCTCTGCTGTTCAATTAAAGTCTCTTGAGTTCCCACCATCATCCATAGTTTTCTGCAAATCAGATTCTCACACCTTAGGCTCTGATACTAAACCCTCCTTTGACTTTATATTAGATGACTGAGATTTCTTCAGTGATTGAGGATGGTGTGCTTCTTTCATGTGGACCATGTTGACATCTCACTTAGATCGCTGCTTGTTTGGAGGCAAGTTTTTAAGAGCCCAGATGCTATTTTATCCAATAGCTTAACACCATACCATTTCTTCACCACATGTTATTATTGTATCTGTCTCTTCTGTGTTCCTTTCCTGAGGGTGAGTATCAAGCAGGACCATGATGTAAGAACTAATTGCTATCAAGTTGGAGCTCGATTTACATGCCTGGATGTATGTTTTTGTTTTCCTTTAATTTGTGATTACTTGGGAGTTGATAAAAATGCCATGTCTGGTATAGAGGGAGGGACAGAAGAAGGTGCCTGATTGGGTGGTGATAGGGACATCATCATTCATCTGGTGGCACCCAGATTCTGAATTTTTCCTTTTGTCCAACACATAGACAAACTCTCTCAGGGGTCCCTTCACCCGCGTTGGGCCCTCCCTTTGGCATTCCACAGCTAGGAAGAATCTAGTCCATCAACCCAAGCTGCTGAGACGGCAAAGTGACCATATGAAAGGAACCCAAGTGCCTGCTTGATAAAGTGGAGCAGAGCTCTCTGCCATGCTGGCCTCCTCCCTTCCAGACCACTTTGTGAGAAATAAACATTGTTTCTGAAAAAAAAAGTCATCTCATTCATTTTTGGGGATCATTTTATTGAGGGCTCTTACAATACTTATTACAATCCATACATCAAATCTATCAGGCATGTTTGTACATATATTGCCATCATTCTTTTCTAGACAGTTGTTTTCTATTGAGTCCTTGGTATAGCTCCGCTTTCCCTCCTCCTTCCCCCCACCCTCGTGACCCCTTGATAGTTTATAAATGATTTTGATTTTCATACTTCACACTGACCACTGTCTCCCTGAGGGTGGAAGTGTGTGTGGTTTTATGTTGATCACTGTGGTTGGTTTCCCCTTCTTCTCCTCCCTATACCTTCTCCATTACCATCTTATATCTCTCTCTTTCCATTCTTGTCCCTGTGTTGCATGTGTCATGAACTCTTATTTCTTATCTCCACCTATTACATGTTCCAGTCTAGTCCAAAGTGAGAGGGATCACTAGGGTCATGGTGGTAGGGCTGAGGAAGCCGCAAAGAACCAGAGGAATATTGTGTGTTTTATCAGTGCTGTACTGCACCCTGGTTGACTAATTCCTTCCCTGTGACCCCTCTGTGTGGGATGTTCAATTGTTTATAGAGCGGTTTTCAGTCTCTGTTCTAATCCCCCTCGCTCTTAACCATATGGTTTAGTTTGTTTGATTGTGCCATTCTTTAATTCAATCATGCTTAACAGAATTGAATCATTGCTTCCATAACCAGTTTCCAAACATGCTTCTTTCTTCCTGAAGTCCTTGATCTTGTCTTCTCCCCAATAACACCCTTCCCCCAAATCTTGTTCTATTTGCCATCTCTAAAGGTTCATCAAGCCTGGGTTTCATTTACTGTCATTTTCTCTTTTTGAAAACTACTTCCAAATTAGCCCCTATATTCTATCCAGAAGACAAACATGGAACAAGAAAGGCCCAGTCACCCCAAGGTTCTGAGTTGACTTCACTACTTTGCATTTCACTGGCTCAGGTTATCTTTCCAGGAGTCACTGTTTTTATTGTACCTTGATTGGTAAAATAAGTTATGATTTTCCCATAAAATATCTTGATTAACTTTGGTCTTGCTTGAGAGGATCATGGACATAGCTACTGTTTGAGCATTGAGCGAACTATACTTTAGACAACATTTTTGGCATCCATTGAGCTGAACATTTGCTGAAGTCAAGACGCTCCATTTCAATTTAAGTGCTGAACCTTGTGGGATCCCAATGTCAGTAGCTATTGTATCAGTGTTAATTTTACTGTTTTCTTCCACCAGTTCCTGCACTTCAGGCACAGTTACTTAGCTGATATTTGAGGTCTTCTCCACCGGCCTTAAAATGTCTGATTTATCTAAAATTCCTTGATTGTCTGGGGTAACATTCCCATAAACTTATTGCAAAGTTCCAACTATTTGGGAAGATGTCCATTAGAATTCTGTTTAAACTTTTAGATTAGTCACAAGCTCAAAATCTCTTCCCTCCTCCATAGGCCCCCTAAAATGCCTTGGCAATTTCTTGGGGCACTCCATAGAGACATAGACAAGTATATTACTCAAGGAACTTTACTACAGTTGTCCACTGATAGCAAAAGTATGTTTAAACATGCTTTGTTTGCACTAAACCTATGTGCATCATAGGAATTGGAACTCCATTAGCAATATTTTTGACTTAGCCTTTTGGGTCCCAACTTGTTGATAGATAAGTGTATGAAATGTTTTTTTTTCCCTAGGTTTTCTAAGGAATAGAATGTTAAAAGCAAAGACAGAATAAGCTGGGTAGCTGGGAGTTGATCGGCACCAAATAAGCAAGGGATAGAAATTCATTAAAAGCAGGAGTATATGGAAGCATGAATGAAAAAGCTGCATGGGTTGAGTTATTTGGCTAAAAGACAAAACACTCAATGTGCCTCAGTAGGAGAATCACAGGAGAAAATAAGAGATGTAATTTGTAAGCTCAGTGCTACACACAGAGTAGCCATTCACTATAAGGTGGATGTTGGCTATTGAGTTGATTCTGGTTTCAGGTGACCTCATGGATTAGAAGTTAGAGTACTTGGCTATACTCTTAACAGTTCTGTCTTCTGACGGGGTAGATTCTAATGACTGACCAAGGTTATCAGACTAGAGAAAATGACACCAACCAGGGAACACTCAATAATCAGAAACAAAAATACCAAACCCACTGCCATGGAAGTGATTCTGAGCTACAGAAACCCTACATTGGGTCAAACACAAGAGCAACTGGGAGGGTGGCGCAGCCCTGGGCAATGTTTTGTTCTGTTGTATCCAGGGTCTCTGTGAGTTGGAAGTGACTTGGTGGATTTCTGAGACTGTAAAGCTTGATGGAAAGAGATAGCTTCATCTTTCTTCCGTTAAGTATCTGGTGGGTGTGAAACCTCAACCTTACAGTAATAGTCCATTCTTTACCCAACATTACCACACATATATAGAAAGTATCACAAATACTTTAAAAGAATATATACACACAGTATAGTGTAAAAATATGGTATAGAATGGAAACACACATTTTAAGTAATCAAGCAAAGACCCAGGTTTCATTTCAGTTAAATTATCAGGATTCTTGTCATTCTTGCCAGCCATTAAAGCAGCAATTCTCAGCCCTGGGAGATATTCTCTTCCAGTGACATTTGGCTATGGGTGGAAACAAGTTGCCAAACTCCAAAGAAGATTTCAGAAAGTTGTTATTCTTTTAAAATAATTTCTATAAAATAATGAAAAGCAAAATTGTAGCCTCTTAAAAAGAGCAAACTTCAATTTTTTAAAAAGCCACTCATATAGAATGCTTTCTTTGGTGGCAATGCCAGATATATAGCTACTGACCTGAGTTTGACATCATCATCTTTTAATATTCTTGCCCTTGGTTAGAGGTTTTATGCCTTTTATTTCATATTACCTATTTTTTCTCCCAGCAGGTCAGCGAGTTTTCACTCAGGGCACGATTTACTCCTGCTTCTTATCTACCCTTTGCCTCTATTTCAAGTACTGTTCTAATGCAGGGATCTTTCCATGTCTTTATTTATCACCCACACCATTCCATAAAAGGTTTGCAATGACTTACAGGAAAAACATGCCATCTGATAGTGGGAAATAAATAAGTCCATAAAAAAGGGGACCAGATTATACATTACCATGAACATATTTGCTTCCATGTAAAGGGTAGCCAAGAACAGAGATCAAAGGCAGTGGGTGAGGCCAACAGACAGACAAGTTATTCATTGCAAGACTAAGGCACAGGGATAGAAATGTGCCGTGGAGGGAGAGCTATAAGTTTCGCCTAAGGGGAGATGAGGACAGCTGAGTCATCTGACTCACGAATAACTCATTAGAGGGAGTAATGAGTTTAGTTACAGTTCTCTGGTTGTTTCTCAAATCTGCAGCTGAAATAACCAAGTGGGAGTGTGCTACGAGTGGAAAACGCAGTAAATGCTGTTGTGTGTGACAGAGCAGACATACATAGCTCTAACCCTATTTAACGTTAAGTGGGGGACACTGAAAATTATCTTCAACTTCAACTCTGGCCACTGATGTTATTGTGTTCTAAGATGGTTAAGATGATCTGGAAATCCCCGTGGGAAATATGTGAGCAAATATTTGAGCAAAGCAGGATGCATAGTGGACAGATGAATGGCACTGACCACACAGAAAACGATACGCCGCTGAAGAGATAGGACAAAGGTTGCTGAAGCATTGGTGGCCACCTGTGACACATAGCTTAATTAATGCTGAGTTAGTGGCAGTGCTCCAGGTTCATTTACACATCTTGGAGGATGGGATTGATTTGCCTAACCTGGTCCTTTTCTCTCACCAATGAGGAGTTTGGGGCTTTCCCATCGCTTTCTCTTCACTTCTCTGACCTCCAACGCCTGTTCTGCAAGTGCTTCCTTGATTGCTATGCCTTTATGACGAAGAAAACTGAAAACAAAGAAAAAAGAAAAAGTTCAGATGTGAGCAAAGGGTGATGGAAGACCCAGAGGCACAGGTAAATTAAGGATGGAAGGAAATTTGATGTTAATGCACAAAGACCAATTTCCTAGAAATAGGATAGGGAAGGTGTTCTGTCTCTCTATCTGTTAACCTGAACCCCTCCATCCATATATATTTGTTATTTATGAAAAATGCTGAAATCTAAAGGAAGCAGATAAAAAGAAAATAGACTTTTAATGAATGTGGGTGAGTCTAGTCATGGCATTGCTATTATACTTGAAGATTGAAATTAAAGCTGATAAACTTATCCTGTAATTGGGAGAATGGACCCTGCTACATAGGAGGACACACACAGATTGGATCCCAAAAGGTCGTGGGTTCTAAGCATGATGTCAGCCCTGTCTTCCTGGCTTTCAGCTCTGCTTCCCAGCACCATAGCAATTCCTAAAGGAGCAGAGGGAGATGTTGGCATAAAAGGTATCCGTGAGCACATATGGGAAACTTCCAGGGAGCCAAGCATCCACATGTATATATGTGTGTGTGTATATATGTATGTATACATGTATGTATGTATAATAGGTTCCGTGAAAGCGGGTAGATGCAGGGAGAAAGAGAATTTGATTATTGCTGTTGATGAATGAACAGACCGGTAAAATGGGAAGAAGTGGCTCGTATGTGAGCTACTAATGTAAGAGGTTTCCCGCATGGACTATGAACAAGATTGTTTCCTCTCATCAAAAGGAAAGTGAAACTGTGCTTTACTACAGCAGAAGGAGTCCCCAAGGTCTGTTAGGTTTCTTGGGCAGGAAAGAAATACCTTGGTCCTTGGCTTCCCCTGAGAAAAAATTCACACAGAAGGCTGGGCGGTATAGTTTACTGAACACAGGCATGTTCCTGGCAATGGACACCCATAAGTGGTGGCCTGAGGCCAGAGAGAGTCCAGATAACTGAGAAGCAACTAGAGAAAAGAAGGAGCAGTGGATTCCAGGTTCTGGCCTTTTAGGGATTTTGGCTGGGAGGCGTGGTTGATGGACTGGTTGACCCCATTGACTGAATTAAGCTCAAGGGCCTGAAGTGGCACATGCCCTCATAGTCTGCATTGGCTTCCAACTAGCCCTGGAGAGGAACAAGCCCCTATCCTGTTACCTAGCAAATTTACTTCTGCCTCTTTTTGATGGCACCTCCCCTTGCAATCTCCTTTGTAGAGCAGTGGTTCTCAATGGTGGGAGAGGGTGCCCCTACCCCAGTGTCATCTATCTGATAATAGAAACAATATTGATTGTCACAAGTGGAGGAGGCAGTACAATTGGCATTGAGTAAAGAAAGACCAAGAATGCTGTTGATGTCCTACAATAGAGAAGACAGGCCCTGCATTTATGAACTATCTAGCTAAAATATCAATAATGTTGAAAGTGAGATACACTACACCTGATACATTACATTGGAATTCGCATAAATACCCGATAAGAAAGTCTCTTTGTGATTCCAAGTATCTCTCTCTCTTTCTCTCCCCTTCCATCCCCATGCCCCACTCCTTGGTTCCCTATTCCTGGAAATCATTCTCTAATCCAAAGCAACCATCAGACACTTGCTCTTTGAAATTTCCCCTCAACTCTGCTCAACACTTTGAGAGCTTTCTTGGATTTCAGAACATGACGTCGGTGCTCTTTTCCTGCATGTGTATGTGTTATGCATACTACACTTTTATGTTAGCAAAATGAAAGTTATTGACAATATTTCAGCACCATCTTCATTTCCACTTGACCATGCCCTAAGGCTGTACTTGCCATTGTGTCATCAATAAGCGAGTGTTGACTGTATAAACAAGACCTTCAATCTCTGGGGTGGTTTCTTTCCCATTTAAAATAGGACACACTACCATCTGCTCTGCCTCCTCCCCATATTAATTATCATGCTTGAATGAGAAAATGGATGGCAAGAGCTTCAATATATTTTATAATGATGAGATTTCATTTTCCAAGCACCATCTCTGTACTTGCTGTCAAGTGAAAAACTTTAAACCAAACACTTCTAATTGTCCCCATTTGGTAAGATTAGTGTGATTATTGCTTACTAAGTTTATAGGAACCAATAAGGATGGAGCATTTAAATCAATTGTCTGCTGATCTTAGAGTTATAAGTAGCAAATGTATAACTCCAACCCAGAGATTAGGAATGTGGTGCTCTGCAGTGAATCATGTAAGATGGTTCTTCTAGACAGTCTTTTTTGTTAATCCCACCAAGTGGCCTTCATTTCCCTGATGGCTCTAGGTAGAAGGTGAGGGTCAATTCTGATTGGATTGTAAGATTCAGCTGTAAGTGATTATTAATGGGTTAAACATGCTTGCTAGCCAGCTGGATATAAAAGAAGATATTGCAGAAGCAGGAAGGGAGAATATCCTCCTCAGCGAGAGAGAAGGGCCAGGAGTAGAATGAATCTTTTGGGCCCAGGGATCCCTGTGCCTTGAAGGGAGCAGCAACAGCAAAATCAGGAGCCAGAGCATGAGAAGCAATGACAGACTGCCCAGTCCACCCAAACCCAACTCAGTGCCGACAAAATACAACTGATCCTGTGCATTTCCAGGAATGGAATCTATGTGGGAGTAGAAAACCTGATGGCTTCAAACTGCAAGACCTCTGGGAATTTATTGGCCTTCCCTAAGAGAACTTTGTAAATTTGTCCACTGAGCAAAGCAGAGACCAGGCCAAGAGGCCGATGGCCAGAAAGAGGCCTGCCTGTGGGCTTGGCAGAGAAGAAACTGTCCAAACTGATTCCTGTGCATTCTTAGCTGACTTGTAACCTGTTAACTTCTCTAGTAAACCCAATAATTGTGAGCCTTGTCAGTGAGTTCTGCATGAATTAAAGAATGTTCCTGAAAAAATACAGAGTACTCTTGTGGGGGATAGTTTGTGTCAGGCTTGGTATGAAGTATGAAGGGTAGGGCATGTGTGACTGTTGTCTTGGAAACTTGAAGAGGTCAGGTGTGGCCCATGTGTCTTCTGTTGTGGGGAGGGGGGGCGGTTATAGGCATGGATGTTGCTAAAAAGACCTGCATTCAAAGAGAGAGAGATTCCAAAAGATATGACATCAATTCACCATAGTGAAGGAAGACATTTTTGTCCCTCTCTTTCATCTGACCAATACTGAAACTTTCTTTACTGAAACCAGAATTTTAATAGCACAATTGCCCCAGCTGATTAATCAGAATTATTTGTTTGTGCATGAAAGATAACTCATTATTGTAAATATGCATTAAAATCCATAATATATGCATTTATTCAATTAAGTCTAATGTATTATTTAAGGCTTGGTGTGTGATATTTATCACCAGCAAATGCTAATTTATACAGATTATCAGTCTAATTAGGTGCACAGCTTGTGAGGGCAGCTTGTTACTTGGAAGGTATAGGCATAGCTTACTCTATTTTGGACTGGCATAAAAGCGTCTGGCAACCTATGTCACGTGCAAACTCTGGCTCATCAACCATTTAGAAGAAAATGATTAGAAGTATTAATAGTGCTCAGAAAATCTAGTTCTTGCACCCTATAGAGGTCCTACCTACCTATGAAGGTTTCCTTAGAATCATTTACAACCCTGAGCATTAATATCCTACATCACTCCACCAACCAGACTTAAGGCTAATTGAGTACTTAGTCCCTCCCCCCACCCCCAATCTATACACCTATCTAACTCCTTCATAGTTGGTATGTGGCTTGGAAACACTTATGCAATAAACAATTTGAAAGTTGACTCTTTCAGGGTGGGGGAGGGAACGGGAAAAATGAGGAACAGATACCAAGGGCTTAAAACAGAAAAAAATATTTTTAGAATGATGATGCCAACAAATGTACAAATGTGCTTGAGACAAAGGAAGGATGGATGGATGGATTGTGATAAGAGTTATACAAACCCGCAGTATAATGATTTATTACAAAAGAAAGAAAGAAAGTTGACTCTGTCCTTGAACGAGGAGATAAAAGATAAATGAGGGGAGACCCTGTGTGCGCGGAGAAGATTGTGCAGGCTTCTAGAGCACAGTCTAGGGCCTGAGGCATGACTATCATTTACCACAAACAATTCTCTTTGACTCGTCATTTCCCCATTCCCTCCTCTGTTTTTGGAGTGAATACACCCCTTCCCCTGATGCTGTAGACTAGGAGTGCTCAACCCATTCATTGTGATCTACTAGTCAATCATAAATGTAGTGTGGGGAGATTGCATAGCATTAAAAAAGTAGATGTAAGCCTATCATCAATCCCGTCACTTAACTGATATAAAGCACAGCCATTCAGATGCAATTTAGGTGTCAAACTCATGGGCAAGGAACTGTGCTAAGTGCAACAAAACTGACAAGCTAAGTTATCCCCAATATTTAGACCGTGGTTTTTTTCTCCTAAACTTAAGGTAGGGTTTTTAAATGAGTTAGGGAGCTGGACCACATAAGAAGACAAAAACATATCACTTTCATACAGAATGGGAAATTTTGACACTACAAGCTGACATTCAGCTCAAATCCAGAGGGCACGAAGAGTTTTGGAACTTACTGGCAGAGGGAAAGTATCTAAACATGAGAAAATGTGTTAACTCCTTGACTGCCTTATTTGGCTTGACTTATTGATGTGAGTGAGCCTTTTCCCACATTAAGATCATGAAGTCCAAGCACCATTCCACCATTACTGAGGATCATTTGGAAGTGAGCTTGAGGCTGACTGTCAGCAGCTACTGTCCAGACTGTGCATCCCTGGCTCATTCCATTCAGTGCAAGTCATCACAGTCAACTCAGGTCATGACAAAAATTGTACAGAATTAATCATGTTGTGCTGTGCAATATGGACTCACACAGTTATGCAAGGTACATAAACATACATTGTACATTAAAAGCATTCTCAATTAGTTATGAATAAATGTAATAAGTAGATAAAATAAATGTTTTGGATTTTTGAAGTTGGTAGATCATTTTGACTTGATCTTTTTATAAGTAGCTCGCATGCTGAAAAAATGTGTTCTGGACAAAAGAATCTCCTTTTGTGATGCTCACTGTAAACTTGCTTAGCCACATGAGTTCAGCATTTTACCAAACCTGATGGTATAGTGGTTATGCCTTGGGCTAATAACATCAAGGTCAGCAGTTCTAAACTCCCGTTCCTCGGGGGGAAGACATGGACTTTCTATTCTCATAAAAAATCAGAGTCATGGAAACCCTCAGCGGCAGTTCTACCCTGGCCTATAAGGGCTACTCTGAGTCGGCATCAATTTGATGGCAGTAAGTGAGATTTTCTTTTTATTCAAGCACTGACTATTTTTTAAGAGTTCACTATAAATCTTTCTAGGGAAGTGGTATAGATTGTTTTAATCTCACATTCCACAACCTTCTACCCCAAAGCTTTATTTGACTTGGTAATTTTTTCAGTC
Source organism: Nesogale talazaci (assembly GCA_004026705.1). Taxonomy (NCBI): domain Eukaryota; kingdom Metazoa; phylum Chordata; class Mammalia; order Afrosoricida; family Tenrecidae; genus Nesogale; species Nesogale talazaci. Next base: position 14,434 of record PVJH01022468.1, read on the forward strand.
TATCTCCTCCTGCCCCGTCAAGTAGGTATGATTTCTTCCCTGAGTGATATGTTTTTCAAAATATGCTACCAAATTAGCACCCTGTAAGATCTAGTAAAAAGTCATCTGCACCCTCCCAGGGTAAAACTATCAATACCTTGTAGTATTCTACTATTTTCATTATTTGGCTAGGAGACATTTTGCAAATTTTATTTGGCAAAGTGAAAGAGGATAAAACCCAAACCCAAAAGGTCCAATTACCTCAATCTGTATTTTTCCCCAAATAGAAATGCCAAAGAATTATACAATGAACATTCCTTGTACACTCCCAACCAATGGAAAATGGTTTTCACTTTATAAAGTTAAGTTCAAATATAGTGCTATCAAATCAGTGAAACTTTATTCAATGAAAATATTGAAATGGAAAACATTTATTCCATCTATGTATATAATTTCCCCCCACCCTTTTATTTTTAAAATATAAAGTTTATTGACATGTAATTCACATGCCACACAAGTCAATAATTTAGTTATATCAAAAAGAGTTGTACAATCATCAGCGCACAATCAGTTTTAGAACATTTTCTTCATTCTTACACTCATTACTAGCTCTCCATATCTCCTGTCATATTCCCAAAGAACCATATCCAGGTTAGAGATTGACCTCTCCATAGGTATATACATTTCTGAAGGTGATATATCCATCTCTCTACTTCTCCCCCTGAAAAATGTTGTCCACTTTAATTCATGTATCCTGTTTAGAACAGTAGCATGGGCACCCTTGAGAGACTCAGGAAATCTGATTTTCCATAGAGTTTGAGGAACAAAAGGAAATCTTACAGGGCAAGCTTATGACTAGAGGATGAAAGTCCTGTGGTGTCCGAATGCAATTCTCATAGCACAGCCCTCTTTAGCTTCAAAGAATGAAACAGGATGATGCTTCTCATGTTGGGGGAAAAACCTGCTTTGCACAACTTTTCTGATCTTCTCTTCATGTCTTTTACAATGTTCTCAAACACACTTATAATAACCCCTTACTTATGATAATAATAATTTAACATATTCTTTTAAATAAATTGATTTATTGATGAGACTGAAAAAAAAACCCATGATTGTCCTGTTGCTTTTAAGAACATCTGTCAAGATCGCCCCTGTGGGATCCCAGTTGCAGTTCCTACAACCTTCTAAGCAGATCTTAACCTTCCTGCCTGGAATGTAATCGGCCCGGCAGGTCCCTCAGCAGTCACAGTTTTTATTGCATCTTTTTCTCTATGAGTCACCCTAAGAAGACTAAAACAAGGGTGCTATTACTGAGAGAATGTGTCTGCAGCTAACTACTGATCCCAGAGACAAGTTTAAGCATCCGTTTTTGTTTTTGTTTTCATTTTGAATAGACAAGAACTGGTATTCTGGTAGTAAGACTTTTTTTTATTTCTCTCTCTTTCTCTCTCTCTCTCTCTCTCTCTCGTGTGTGTGTGTGTGTGTGTGTGTGTGTAGAAATGGTGAGCCTCTCATATTTCCGCAAAATGTCCATGCTACCTTTTCACCCAAGGGGCCATCCTTGCACCCTTAACAAAGCATTTCCCCTTCAGGATTTTCCTCTTGTCATCCCTACCTACACAATACTCATGGCTGAAAAGTTTTGTTTTATAAACAGACTGATTATGTATGTGGTGCAGGCATGTTTTTATATTTGCTTTTTTCCTAAGGAAGGGATTTGTCTCCACAGCAGGAATTGAGGAGGACGAGAGGAGGCAACTGTAAAGAAGCCAATTCGTATTTTTTTTTTCAAACATAAAAGGCAAAAATATAATTTAAGCAAGAAATTATCTCCAAAAGCCCAGGGAACCCCCTGCCTGTCCAAACAGACGAAACACACAAACATTCTGTCTGTGTTTATGTGGGTTTTTAATTTGTTGCTGGCTGTGGAGGGCTGCGATATGCGAGCACAGAAAAGTACACATGGAAGATCAGAAACACTGCGAGGATTGTTGAGACTAACAAGGATTGTGTGTCCAAAGATGGGGCCGTAAGCAGCCCCATGCCCAGGTGGTGTGACTGGGCGAGAGACCCCAGTCTTTGATTCCACCACCAGCTTCTGAGTGAAATTCTTAGCCATCACCAATTAACGTGGAGTTGATTCTAATTGATAGAAGTCCAACCCGTGTCAGGGTTGAGCTGTGTTCTATAGTTTCCCATGCCTGACTTTTCACTAGTAGATAGCCAAACCTTTCTTCCAAGGAACGTTGAGCCTGTTAGTTCACAACTGAGACTGTTAACAGTGTGCATCATCTAAAGATTCCAAACTTTACTTGGTGATAAGGCTCCTCTGAGTTAACTGTTAAAAGTGCAGATGTCGAAGCTCCACTCCAGTCCTTCTGAGTCAAAATTTCTCCAAAAGACAGCAGAGATCTTTAAATTCAGTAAGTACCGTTAATAACTCTTAGGGCCAAGTGAGTTAGAAACCTTTCCTGTGGATGGTGGCAGTTGACTTCCTGTTGGTAGGAAGCAAACTGAAGGTCTCAGTCCCCCCGACTAAAAGAGCAAAAGAAAGTGCGAATTAAAACTGGAAGACTTGTTCCACTTAAGCTTTCTGGACCTCAAGTGGCTCAAGGTACACTCTCGCTCTCCCTGCCTTCTCATGGGAGATTTTGGTAGTTACATAATCTGCTATCAGTTTGGAACTGGAGAGGATTAAGAGTGAATGGGTGGAGTCAAGGCCATCAATTGGGTTATGCCAATAAAGCCTCTCTGTGGGCACGGCCTTCTCCTGAGAATTCTGTGAACCCCAGTATTTTCAATCTTGGTAGTGGGAGACAATTCTCTCTCTCTTCATTCTCTGGGAGACATTCTCCTGACAAGACACATGGCACTATGCCCTGGGAGCTGGAGAAGCCACATGGACCTACCCTGTTGCAACCAAACCTCTGGGGCAGGAGAATCCACACAGAGACCCATGCCAGTGCTGAGATGCTTACAAAGCCACTGAATCCACAAGACTTCCAGGCTCCTGGATTCAGTTTCATTGCTTGTATTTCATGAGTATGAGGCGGACTTTATAGATTGTTATCAGACACAAGGGCTAGTATAGGACTTATGGACTTGATCTGGACTGGGCTGGGACGTTTTTTCTATTTTCAAATGTTCTTGTATATAAACCTCTTTCTTATAAACATAAGGGTGTGCATGGATTTGTTTCTCTCATCTATCTGGACTAACACAGGGACCTTATAGTCTCTACCATGCATGCTTGGATCACTCACTCTGCAGAAGTCAGATACCAATAGCAGGACACTCAAATTAGTCCTCTAGAGAAACTCCCTCAGGAGAGGCATGGAAGGCTCCCACAGCTGCAGTCATTGACTCACCAAGCATGTGGTGAAAGCTAGCTTCTAAGCTGACTGTAACCAACACCAACATCTTAACTGCAAACTCTTGAAAGGTCCAGAGCTAGACCCAATCCACAAAGCCTCTCCTGAATCTCTGACCCATCAAAACTCTGACATAAGAGAAAATCCTCATGTATTCTTTTAGGGTGGTGTTGATTAATTTGGGGGTGGGTGGGGAGAGTCCCTGGGTGGTGCAAGCAGTTGATATACTCGGTGGCTAACCAAAATGCTGATGGTTCAAGTCCACCTAAGATACCTTGGGGAAAAAGCTGGAGATACTGTCCTGAAAATCAATCTGGAAAACCCTACGGTACACAGATCTACTGTGAGACACATGGTACGTTCTTGATTCTGTCTGATAATGGCTTAGGAAGTGTCTGAGGACCATAGTCCACACGGACACTAGGTGGAATGATAATAGATGGGCAGGGATGGTGAATCTCAAGCAGTAGACCAGCACTCCCCCTTTGTACACAGACACAGAAGCTCAGAGAAGTGAACGAGTCCTCTCAATTAGCCTAGTACCAGTGAAGGTCAGAATTTGAAACACTGTGTGCTGAAAGAAGAATTCCTAAACCTCAGTCTGTACACTATAGAATCGTTGAGCACAGCTGACCAGTTGGGTCCTCTTTGGGTTCAGGTGATTCATTTAGCTTAACGTTGGCCTCCTCATCTGTTGAAATAGAATGTGTTAGACTTCTTAATCAGCATGATGTAGGAGGGGAATACTGGTTCAAGTCCAAGTGCTTTGGGTCTTAATGGCCTCATTGCAAAATAGGGAAAATAAAAAAATTGCAGGGGACCTTAAAGAAATTAATAACCCGTAGTGCATACACAAGTGTTCTATGAACTGTGATAGTCAATCCAATGTTAGGGATTGTTTTTGTTACTACTTTCAGTGATTATCTGTGTTAATACTATTATTTTCTCCACCTATGCCATGTTCACGGAGTTTATTGGATCAAAAGAACCAATTGGGACAGCACACACCAGAGTCTACGCACCAGCCCCTAGCTTGCACGGCAGTCAATCTAGCATATTTTCCCAGGTCTTGGAAGCACAGTTGAATAGCTATCTATTGTCTTCTAGCTCTAATTGATTATGGGATGAGTTGTTTGGGTGATCTACCATCATGGTCCTTGAGTAAAATGTTAGTGAATAGTAATGATAAACCCCCAGTGCACCCTCCCCCTGAAATCCCACCCATGCAACCGCTCCTCCTTGTGTCTCTTTGAAAATGGCCTTTCCAAATATCAACTCCTTGGAGGGAAACAGATTTCAGGTGCTGCGTCATAGAGAGTAAAGAGAAAAACAATCTAAAGTGGCCACCCACCCTTGGGTCCTTCTCTGGCACAAATGAGGGGCTGAGAGGAGAACACAAAACTCGTGCCAGGAATTTCTAAGCCGGAGGGACATCTGAACATTGTTTTCTTTGAAAATTAAAAACACAAATCAATTTCACTCAAACTCTGAAAGCAGAAAGAAATGGGGTATTTGACTGGTGATGTTTAGGAATAAACAATTTCTGGAAATTGATTGTGAGTTTAAAATTGACAGGTTTCGCCTATTTAAAATAAAAAAGAGGAGAGTGGCAATTTCTAGGGATGCAAACATTCCTCCTCTCATTGACTTGCCTCTCCTCCTCCCTCACACACCTCCCCTTCCGGACATAGCCTTTCTGCTTCTCCTCTGCAGCTCTAAGACAGGCTTTCTCTGGCAGAGCAGGCTTTTTGTTTGGAGGACTTACCTACTCACCATTCCCCTCCTCCACCACTCTTCACTTTCCCCAGCCTCCTGTCCTGTGACACACACACACGCATACACACACGGGTTCTTTCATCCTAGTTTCCTTTCTCCCCTTGGGACGATGGGAGTGTGTGACCTCCAGTCCCTTTCCTCGCCCCAAATATATCTAGACAAAAGAAACAGAAAAGTGGATGGAAATAGGAGAGGGGGGAGAGGGAAAGGAATCAATGACATCTATGTACAGGGAGAATGGGAATTATTCTGGAATAAAAAAAACAAAACATGTAATGACAAGATGAGGAAAGGAACCCAAACTTAGAAACCGGTGGGGGTGGGGGTGGGACACGAACTTTGGAACAGGGTGGGGCTGTTCTGTGGAGTGTCTGAGGCTGAAAGTCCTCACAGGAGTCAATGACCACTTAGTTCTCCCATGAGACAGCTGGGGGGCTCCCACTGCCAACCTTTCAACTTCACAGCCTATCAATTCACCCACGGCACCTTGGCAGCAGCAAAAGAACAGGAGTTAAAGAATGTAATATCTTACTTCACCTTTTGCCGGAGATTCAAAAGAGTGTCATTTCCCAACATGTGCTCTCCTATTTACCCCTCCCCAGTCAACCCTATGGGTGTCCTAGACTGTAGTGTTGGACAGGAATAGAGCGCCTCATATTTCGGACACAGAGAGCCTCGTGGCTTTGAATTGCTGACCTTGAGGTGCTTAGCAGACCACCAAGTAATCCACTGTGCTACCATTTCCTTGTACCTGTTCATTTCCTTAAGCCTAGGAATTTTCTAAGTACTCTTTCCTTTATCAGGCACACCTGCCACAAAGAATCAGGAAGGACTTTAGCTATGGTCTCTGCAACAACAACACCTACACTACTGTCAGTATGACTACCCACTCATCTTGGAAGGTGTACAGCCAGAAGGATCCTTAATAGCTAGAATGGCAAGACTTGGTTTCACAAACTTCAGGCAAGTTTTCAGAAGAGACAGTCCCTCACCAGAGAAAGACATCTTGCCCGGTAAAGTTAGAAGGTCAGGGAAACAAGAAGAAAACGCTCAGCAAAGCGAATCGACAGCATCTGTGACAAGGGGCTGAGATCCTTGTGAGGCAGGCCCAAGACCAGGCAGTGCTTCATTTTGTTGTCTATAAGATTGTTATGAGTTCCAGCCCCTAGAAACAACAACAACATGCACACACACATAGTCACATGCAGATTTTGCACAGACACACACATGCCCCCAAAGACTTTTCACAGATGAGGGAAAAGCTGAGTTGTGTGACTTCAGCCACACAAGCCCAGAGGAAGGCTTATTAAACCAGATTCTTTTCCTCCTCACGTGTTTTCCCTCAAGACCATAGCAACATGTATGTACTCATTTTTTCCACCGCCACCTGATATCATTTCTCCAGCCCAGCCTCTCCCTCTCAGTCACCACGTTGGTACCCCTGACAACAGAGGGAAACATTTGGGGGCCCTGGGAGTCGAGTCTCAGAAGTCCCCTATTTAAAAAAATAAAATAAAATAAAAATCTAACCCCAGAAAAGCCTGCCTTCTTCACGTTTTGAACCTGAGACAAGGTCTACATGTGTTATTTGCAGAGAGTCCAGGCAGATCGTGGTCTGTGAATGACAGGACCTGGCTTGGAAGGCTCGTGACTTTTCGGATCCCAGGGACTGCTCTGGCCTCTGATCCATTTTCTCAGGCGGTTTCTCATCTCATCAGTAAGCCTTTCAAAAGTTCAAGCGGTGGCTCAACCCTTTTGTGGCCCTGCACCGCCATCATGTGACCGAAGTTAGCACTACAGTCACTTAAGTTTCAACAAAAGCCTGCAAGAGCTCTGAGTGTGTCCAGAGAGGGGAGTGAGATGGGAGCTGACCTCCATTGGATCATATGGGTGATCTGATCATTTCTTGTTCTTATATAGACATATAGATATATAGCACGAAATAAAAAGGATTGCCTACCTTGACCACCTACCCTGAAGACCCACCCTGGAGCACGAGAAAGAGTACATCTTTCCACATGGCATGTCTTTTCTCCCTTCTAAGTATTGCCCTATAAGAAGCTTGCCCTTATGACCAAGACTAATTAACCTCTCTGACTTACAAACGCTTCTCTCATTTTCTTCATCGTGAGTGTCGCACTTCCCCAGATTCTACACGATATGGAGATGAAATGTGGAAGTATCTCTCCTCCCTATCAGGAAGTGAACTGGCAGATGGCAGGGACTGTTTTTTTTTCACACTTCACAAGCAGTAGGAGGTCTGTAAATGTATATGAAAGGAAGAAGGAAATGCAGCGAACAAATCACCCACTGCTTCCCTTCATTACCTTGTGCATGTGCACTTACCCCGACCTGCCTCACTGACACTCCTTAGCACAGGGTTGGGTTTTGTGAGGGATAGAACTAGGAAGCCCAAGGCTAGTAACCAGAATTAGATGAGCAAGCTGAGTTTGGTGCCCTTGGTGAAAACTCTCCCTCCCTGAGTCTTGTCTTTCCCATCTGGGTAAAGAGAGCTTTGTCCCAAGCTAGTCACTAAAGGTTCATTCAGACCTAGGGGCCCATGAATATTTCAGTGACAGAAGTCTTTCCTTCCATGCAGGGGTCAGGTTCCATTCTCGGCCAATCAACGTCCTGTCCAGTCACCGCTGGTCTGTCCAGGGAGTGTTTCATGCTGCTGTGATTTGAACCAATTTCAGCAGAGCTTCTAGATTAAGACCAACTAGGGAAAAAGGCTTGATGACCTACTTCTGAAAATCGGTTCATGAAAACCTGATATACCACACACCATCATGGGGTTGACTCTGAACTTGGTGAGGTTTCCTTCCTTTTTGCTTGCTGTTGCCATGATCTGGAGAATGACTTCAATCAAAGTTAACAGCGACAAAATGGCCTAAACTAGTAGGGCTCTAAGTGTACTTAGAAGGGCCACAGCTGTAACCTTTCCCCACCTACCCTAAGGCACAGGGCCTGACTACACAGATTGTGGGCTCATTCTGTATCTGGGGTGCAATGTGGGATGGAAACCGAACAAATTGCACCACAAAATGAAAGGGAGACAGAATTGAAGTACCCGGCCAACATCATTCAGCTCCACTCAGAACTCCTACACACAGAAAGCACTGCGGACGTGAAATGCAAGGTGCCGGTGTTCTCAATGACAGCTGCGATGGCAGGACAAGTGAAATGAGCAGTAACAGTAATGGGGCTCTAGATCGAAGGGGAAGAAAGGCTTGGAATGCACTGCAGACCGCTCAAGGGAGACAGCCTAGGGCAGTCCTGAGCAGAAAAGACCAGAGTGGCAGCCTTAGCCACTGCTCTTCAATGACTTCAGACGCCCCTTGCAAATTGTCATCCCATTGGACGTCACCTGCCAAATCTCCCTGCTCTCAAGAATTCCCCTGTGATTAGCCATAGTCTACTTCATAGATTGTGAGCCACAAGCCAGCCTGACCTCGATTATTTTCACAGAAGCCTGCTGCTGTTCACTGCCTTCTGGTGGACTCTGGCTTATGGCAGTCCCAAGTACAACAAAGCATGGTGCTGTCCTCTACCAGCCTCTCAGTTGTTGTCCTGTTTGAACCCATGGGCAAAGCCATTGTGTAAGACCGTCTTGCGAGGGCCTTCACCTTCTTCATCCGCCCTCTACTTTACCAAGCAAGGTGTTCTTCTCCAGGAACTGCTCTCTCCTGAGAACATGGCCAAAGTCAGTGAGACAATGCACAGGAAGCCAGAAAGTCTAAAATGTGCCTCATGATGGGTTGGGTGTACAAAATGGGCTCAATGAGATGTTTAATATAGTTTCCTATTGGCTCGCTTCTTTCCACACATCTTTTCTAGTAGGTGCTTGGAACAAAGCTAGGCAGGCATCAATTCCCAATCAGACCACTTGTAGAATTATTATCCAGGAAGCTCAGAGCCAGGCAGGAGCACGGAATCTCTGTCTGCTCCCTGAAATGTTCACTCTCTCAGTGTGATAGTCACCAGGTGGATGACTGTGGAGTTAGTCAATGAAAGGCTTAAAAATTTCAGTACTAATTGCTGGCTTAAATATTATATATATATATATATATATATATATATATTCCTGATGAATAGAGCTATGATTATTGAATTTGTCAAGGGCCAGAAGAGACTGATTTAACCGTGGCTGATGGCCAGGAACTGAGAATGCTGAGACAGAGAATTTACCCAAATATATCTTGAAATAATAGAGTGGCCTGGAGTTTGTTTTTCTTCTTGCCAATGTTTTGTGTGCCTCTTCTCCTACAGATATGGAATCAATGATCATCTTTCCCCACCATACCACTCATTTTGATTAAACTATAGAAAAAAGCTATTGCAGTTCAAAGGGAATCTGAAGATGGACAAATGGACATGTGTGCAGACAGCAAACATAGAGCACTGCTTCTACCACTCTCCCATCCTCCACCCACGGCAGCCATGTCTGATCCATTAACATTTATATGTTGTATGGCCCAATGTGTTCAAGATATCCTAAAGCATCTTTTCAACACCATGTGCAAGGTGAACCAGGTATTGCACTTAAGATAGGACCTATTTTCTTGCCTTTGAACCCTAGGTATCAAGAAATAATACCTGAGACTTGTGCAATCGGCACTAGAGCCCAGATTAATTGATCTTTCCCTTTCAATCGCAAGCTTTTTAATAAAAAAATATTCTCTACCCCCCCCCTTGGTATCTAGTGTACTCAAGCAACAAATTGCTATTGAAGGCATAAGCATTCAAGCACAGACATCAACAGTCTGCCTTCAGGAAGCTTACAAACAACCACATCCAACTCTTCTTATGAAATGAAGGTTTCTCTTAGGCTATTGTCAAGAGATAAGAGACCTCTTTCAAGTCCTTCGGTTGATGTTCCGCTCAAATGTCACGAACTGCTGGCTTATGCACACTGCCTGGCCCCCTCTGACTAACAGCAACCTTAAGTACAACAAAACCTAGTTGTTGTTTGTAGTTGTTGTCTTTCCTTAGCACCACCCTTATGTCTACTGAACATGAATGTCTGCAACTTCTGTTCATTCCAAACGTTTTACTGATATATATAGACTATAATTTAGTTCCTTTGAAACAGCAAAACCATGACTTGGGAATGACCAGACAGCACTCTTGGGGAACCTGAAAGAGGAAAAATGTGTTAGTCAGTGACCCAGCAGAACTAGCCAGAATATCTGGGCCCTGCATGTTGGGTGGCCAAAGCTTTTATATGTCATCTGCACAAGAAAGGTCACAGAAGCAGAATAGACAGGGATGTCTTGGGCAGACCTAGTCCTCAGTAAAGAAGGCAGCAGTTCTAGGGCTGGGTACATTCCAGGAATGAGGGAGCAGGAGTGCATGGGGCGATGCAGTGCATTGGGTTTCTTTTCCAAAGGTTAAAATTCCCTACTAGGATTATACTTACACGGTTCTTTGTATATTAGTCAATCATCTCCATCACATTGAGTAAACCATGTCAGGGGGGGAATGATACTAATTAGATGAATAAAACGTATCTCAAACTCGAACCTTACTGCCATTGAGTGGATTCTGACTCATAGTGACTATAGGGTTAGAGTAGAAGTGCCCCTGTTGGCATCTGAGACTGAATCTTTACAGGGGCAGAAAGCCTGTTTGCTCCAGAGGAGTGACTAGTGGGCTTGAACTGCTAACTCTGACTAGCAACCCACAATGTAACCCACTGTGCTCCTGGAGATCTAGGAAACCACGAGACCCACAGAGGTTGAGTTGGTTCCAACTCATAGAGACCATGTGGGGCAGAGTAGAATGCCCAATAGAGCTCCTGAGGCTGTACATCTTTATCCAGGGGAGGAAGCGCCTTCAGAGCAGTTGCTGTCCTTGAAATACTGATTTGTTCTTACAGTCCAAAACATAACCCACTTCCCACCAAGGATTTTCTAGAACGCCATCGACTCCCAGTAAACTTTAGCTGAATTAAAGCTAATTCCATGAGCCAGGAGAACTACATATGGCAATGCAGATTCAAAGTGGAATGAAACCTTGGCGATCATGTGATCCAATTTTGCAAATAGATTGCATTTAAAACTGACTCTGGTTCATTGGTAATGACTAGTGGGGCGTGTCTCACCGCTTGTCTGTCAGTTTGCATAGCATGGGGGCCTGCATACATCTGTCCTGCTGGAAGCTCTTTCACCAGTATTTCAAATACCAGAAGAGTCGCCCAAGATGTACTAGTTTCAGTACAGTTTCAGCAATGAGGACGAAGGAAGTGACTGTCTATTTCAGAGAGATTAGCCACCCCAAACCTTACAAATAGTAGCAGAATATTTATGAAGAGCACCAGGATACTTCCGGAGAGTGCTGAAAGAGGATTCCCTCAGCTCAGACAGCACTCAAAGCCCAACAGAGAAAGCTGAATTCTCAAAGTTGCCTCTAACCGTTGACTAAGCATAGTGACATGGAGGGTGTAAAGTCTCCAGAGACTTCATTTGCTGCTGGGGGTTGACTCAAAATTGGAAGAAACAGTGGCAAACACCTATTCACAATCATAACTGAGAATGTATGGAATATATTGTTGTTATTAGGGGTTGTGGAGCTGGTTCCACTCACAGTGACCCTACATACAAGAGAACAAATCCCTGTCTGGTGCTGTACCATTGTCACACGTGTCCTTATGTTTGCGTCCATGGGTTCAGCCCCTGCGTCACTCTGTCTTGTATTATGCATAAGGCGTGACTCTGGGAAAATTGAAAGTTGTCAGAAATGAAACGGGAGGCAGAAAGATCAGCACATTTGGCAGTGGTGGCCGAAATGGTTGAGTATCAGTCATTTTGGACTATGTCTAGTGGTCGACTGTGCCAGGAATGACAACTTCACGAGGAACAATGCAGGACCGCTCGTGAAGCCTATGGTAGGAGAGCGGCATCGCTGTCGGTGAGGGCCATTGAGCCCATTTCAAGGCTTCCTGGCCCTGCCCCATCTTCACAGTTCTTCTTCTGTGTGTGTCCAGGGCTGCAGCCACAGGCAGATGGATCCCTTTCCTTAAGGGCCCTCCTCTTTGTCCTGACTCCCCATCACATGCAGATAATGCCCATGCTGCTTGGAATGGTACACTAACCCTGCTAACACCAGCCTCCGTTTAGTGTTCCATATTTCATGGAAGCCTCTCACTACTCTCTTGTTTTCTTCTCTGGAAAGATCTTCTACTCACCTTCACCCTAATGTCCTGAAGTTTAATGACGGCATCTTTGCTAGCCTGTTCTTCTCTGATGGAAAGGACTGCCCTTCTCTATCGGATTGGCAAAGTCTCATCCATTATGTATGGCAAGGTACGCACGTGATGCCACCCATGACACCTGGGCACCTCTTTGCTACACCATCTTCCTGCAGCAGGCAGAACCACACTCACTGCCAGGGACTCTATTTTGACACAGAGCAACCCAATAGGACAGGGAGGAACTAACTGCCACTGTGAATTCGTTTCTGAGACTGTAACTTTTTAAAATCGTTTTTGGGGGGCTCATACAACTCTCATCAAATTCCATTCATCCATCTATTGTATGTCAAGCTCATTTGTATATTTGTGGACTTCATCATTCTCAAAATATTTGGTTTCTGCTTAAGCCCTTGATATCAGCTCCCCATTTCCCCCTCCATCCCCTCCCCCCTCCCTTATAACCCATGAAAAATTATAAATTATTATTATTTTCTCATACCGTACACTGTCCGATGTCTCCCTTCACCCAGTTGTCTGTACCTCAGGAGGGAGGTTATATAGGGATCCTTATAATTGGTTCCCTCTTTCTACCCTCCCTTCCCTCCACCCACCTGGTATCACCACTCTCACCACTGATCCTGAAGGGATCTGTTCTGGATTCCCCGTGTTTCTGGTCCCGATCTGCACCAGTGCACATGCTCTGGTCTAGTCGGATTTGTCAGGTAGAGTTGGAATCATGATAATGGGGGGGGGGGCATTGAAAAACTAGCAGAAAGTTGACTGCAGCTCTTTATGAGAACAGAAAGCCTCAGCTTTCCTCTAAGGAGCTAGCTAGCGAGCGTGCTGACTTTGGTACAGCCCAGCACATGATCATGACCTCACAAACTTTCCTGATTTGACTCCTTACAGCTGCTGCTTCTGAGTTCAAAATGTATTTAACAGACACCTAGCATGACCCATCCCATGATGACACAATCATCAAATAAGATGCTTACCTCCCCACCCATAACCTTCCCAAGGAGAGGGACTCCCACCTTGTCATGATGCAGGCAGTGTCTCCGTAACAGTCGGAGGCTGCTGATACATGAGCTGGTTATACTCCATGCAAATGTCTCATATGTGGAACCAAGTCTAAAATCCCCTCGAGGGCATCAGGCCTGGCACAGCGTAGCCCATCCCACTCTCCAGCCTGCTCTCACTCCTTCAGCTTTGCTTTATTCCTCGATGTGATCGTGCTTCCCTCTCCAATCTTTGTGGAGAGACAAAATTGGAGAGTGGCGGCCCCAAATTCACCAAAACTCAAATGATGCTGGTTGTGGATCAGAGTGAGAAGCTAGATAGAAAAGCAGGGGAAAGAAACAAAAACGCTAATAAGAATCAAACTGACCTAGGCTGGACAAGCCAGGAGAGAATATAGTTTTAATGACAGAGATGAGCTGGAAAGTGAGATTATTTATAAGCTTTCGGTTTTACTTACCTAGCTCTTTCTCTGAGCTCATTGGTGCTCTTTATCTCTCATCTCTTGTTTCAAATGGCAGCCTAAACGCTTTGGGGGAAGGAACCGTCTTGTGTAAATCAGCTCCAACCACAGTTTCTCGCTACATTTTAATATCCTCACAGCCTTCACTGTCCTCAGAAATTGTCCTATTTATTTAATGGTTACATGTTTGCCAGGCAACTCCTTCTACTAGAATTCAAGTACCAGGAGGGGAGACACTGCATTAGTTTTATTGTTCTGTTCCTCTTGGCTAGAAAAGTATGAACATGGAAGATACTCAGGACACATTTTTCAGTGAATAAATGAACTTCATCTGGTTGCTCAGTAAATGTCTGTAGAATTCATTCATTAATAATTACTTTTAGTGGGTAGCAACCAATTATTTTCTTATTAAAACTATATCATTTTCAGTTATGTGGGGATAAATTATTCAACATGAACAATATTGGGAAAGGCCTGTGAGAGTTACTTCTTTGGCCTTATCTCAGTCAGTTTGGCTCTTTAGGCAGGGAATGAACCAGGCAGATAATTCAATCTAGTCACAGTAGCAATTTTTTAAAAGTAGCATTGGCTACTGAATAAATAAATTAACCTTCCTATTAGTGCTAGACTTGAAACTGAAGCATGAATTGAATCTTACATATTGTCCAAGAATTCCATCCCTTTCTCCATACCACCACTTCCACCACCACCATCACCATTCTTTATGTCTTTATTTATTTTTGCCGCTTCTGAGCAGCATGTGAGTCCAGAGAATTTATTTCCCGGAAGTTTTCAGGAGGCTGAAGTGTCAGCTGATTATGCAAAGACAGCAGAACCAGAGGAGAGTGAGAGCATTAGGTGAATGTAGGTGAGGAAAAAACGATCACTAAGAGTGTGCAAGCAATATATCTGCCATTCAACCAGACTTTCAGACATTGACTTTCAGACATCTGCATGCAGGATGATGGCAAAAATTTATGAGTCCTTATCTTAATATAGGGAGCAGGGAAATTCAGAGCAGTTAAATGACTGGGCCAAGGTCACCCAGTTCTCCAGGTGGCTACATCTGGCTGTGAGGACTGAAGTCAGCCTCTCCAATCAGCATATCTCCCAGCTCCTTTGGAACATGGCCACTTGCCTGTGATGTTCCTGCCTCTGGTTTGGGAAGAGAATTAGGGAAGAGAAATAAAGTTAATAAAAAAAAAAAAACCTCATCCGCACCCTGAAGGGAAGGACAGAGTAGAAGAGACTTTATTAGTGAGTGCAGTGGCCCTGAAAGTGAACACATTTATTACGTACACGTTTACACTTACCTAGGTGTTTCTCAGAGCTGCTCAAGGCTCTTTCTGACTTAATTTTAAAGTGCTAAATTCTCTCATGGTCTTTTGTGAGCTTGGCAGCATCCAAAAGGCACAACAAAATAGTGGTGTAAAGACAAACAGATCTGTCTCATAAACTTAGAAATGCCAACTTCCTTCTTAGGGGTCTAGTTTTCCTTCTGAACAAAATAAGAAGCACAAGGCATACACTTTAAAATAAATAACAACGAAACAAAAGAAAGACCCCTGTCCACCATTCTTTCCTTTGGGATACTACTTCTTTTCCTTTTTTTTTTTGTTTTTTTTTTTGTTTTTTTGGGGCATCACCACCCTCAGGTGGTGGGAGTAGGAGACCTAGCCTTTGCTCTGTGGAGCTGGAATTGAACCTCAATCCCAGTGGGCCGGAGTCCCGCGCACAACCACTACACCACCAGGGCTCAGTCCCTTCTTTTCCTTTTTTATTAATCTTTTCTAACTTTATCTTTTTCTAGTTCATTTAACTCATTTGGGAATAAGCACCTTTCCCCACCAAAGCTCAGCCAAGGTGTGGCAAATTAGCAACACCTCAGTTCTTGCCATGATGGCCACGAGGATTGGTGCTAATATAATAAGCCCTTGGCACAAGGCACGCGGAAGGCAATACACCTGAGATGTGTGTAGGTTTATCTCTAAGGATTGGAAGTTTAAAGGACTGTGCAAGTTCAGAGCTCTAGGATTACTACTTTACAGTCCACATAAAGCTCACTGCACAAAGTGGAGATTCCAGGAACAGGAGTGGGCCAGGGGGCTTTTGAAGAAATCCGCAAGAGCAGAGATTTCCTTCTCAGTAAGCATCCACGTCTCCATCACTGCCTGTCAAGGTGCTCCCTTACACACGTTATATTCCTCTTCACGGAGTGAGCGGTGGCTGACTTGGCCTCCTCTCCCCAGGTAGCTTTGAATTTCTTCCCTGGAATCCGGGCTCTACTTCTTTTCCTAGTTCATTGACTAGGAGGTTATGATTGACATGCACTCAACCCCACGGGTGATGAAGCTATTCTGTTGCAGCAACCAAGCAACACCAACTTCTGGGCGCTTGGCCTGAGAAATGCACAGAATCTTTAAACTCCTTAGATCTTCATCTTCTAAGGGCAGATTTTGGTTGAGTAATTCTAGGGTGGAGCCTCAGCACTTAGAGTTTTAATAAATCGCCCCGGAGCATTTACATGGTTCGGTAAATTGTCAAACATCCTGTATGTGTTGATTTGTTATTGTTTTTTATATTGGACGAATAAGATTGTATTATGTAGATATTCCATTATTCAATATAAAGTCTTCTACTGATAGATTGTGGATATTGACAATACTTTAATAGCAAAACTCCTCTGTGATAACCAAATGAGCATCTATGATTATTATCTTAGAGAACTATGACATTTAAACTCACTCCCAATCTATGACTTAGTTTCATAAGCAAGGGAAGCCTAGCATGAATACTTTCCTAATGAAAATCAGCTGAGCACATGGTCATTCAGTGACTGAACACAAGGTAAGGAAATTAGGCACAAAAAAAAGCAGAAAGGAATAAATTTACTTTGTTAACATTTCTTAACATTTGATAATTTACATTATCTACCCATTAGTTATCTACCCATACATTAACTACCCAGTAGTTTTGTGTTAGTTATCCTATATCTCATTTGAACATTTCTGCAATCCCAGCAAGGAATATTACCTCTTTTATAAAGATGAGCAAAATGAAAGATTTTAAGTGTTAAACCTTTCCAGTTAGAAGGATGGTAATTGATATATATTGAAGACTTATTGTGTGTCTGGACTATGTATGAAAATATTTTAAAGCATTTATTCCCCCAAACAATTATGTTATTAGGTGTGTTCTATTATTATATCAATAATAATATAATAATATCTCTACTATTCTCCTCTTTCTCTCTCTCTCTCTCTAATAGTGAGGAAAAAATTTCAGAAAGGTAGAGTGTCTTCCTTACCATGACATATTTAGTAAGTGGCAAAATCAATATTTGGGCCTGTTATGTTTCATTCCCAGACCATTTCTGTTCTACCAGACACTGTTCACTGTTCAGACATGTTCAACTCAGCCATTTTCAAAATCTTAATTTATTTTCATATTAAGCATGACTTCCCCAAATTTCTAGAGACTATGTAACTTAAAAAATGTCATGGAGTTACCCAAAAGATCGAATTTCTGACGGATCCAAGGGGCATCATTCGGCTATGTACCAGATACAGTTCAATCCCTTTTACTCCATTTAACATGAGTGTCTTTAGAGCTTAGAGAGAAGATCTTCAAGGAGTTCTCTGAACTGGGGTCCAGTTTGATTTTAGGTTCCGACAAGAACTGAGGAAGCTGATGCTGAGAGGAAAGCAGAGGTGACTTAGATGCCTAAGGGATTCTACACGTTTAATATCAAGTTTCTTCTTTTTTAATGTAAATTTTCAAAGGCAAGGATATCAGATTTTCTTTTCTCCTGCTCTCCTATTCCGCATGGGAACCACTCCACAGGCAGTGTGAATCTGAGGACAAGGACAGGTTTGGCACCACATGTAACTCTGCGTCTCGATGACTCAATGGGTGGCTGTGAGCTATTCACAAACGTCACTCAATGTCTTCATTTAGAGAGCGAGGGCAGACCTAATCAGTGGTTGACTAAGGCACTAAAGTGAGACAAGAGGAAAAAGCTAAGCACGCTTCTTGTTGCTTTTGTGTTACCTGTCATCTGACCCCATCCTTCTAAACACGGAATCGTGACACCTCTATGTACAGTAAAATGAACTCCCATGGATCAGACCATTGTGACAGAGTTTTAACTCACTAACTTTCAAAATCACATCACTAGGTCTTTCTTCTTAGTCTGTCTAGACCAGAAGCTGTGCTAAAACCCCTTCAGTAGGATAGGAACATGTAAACCTCTGTTGACAAGAGGAGGCAGCTGATCATGAGATGTATTAGCTGAGAGATGAGCTAGGGAATGAACCTAGATATTCCAAACAGAAGGTGACAATTCTGTCACGAATGCATAATCTACCTTTGTCATTTGATCATTCCTTGCCACCAAGGACTTCCTCAAAATGTCCCTGCCTCAACTCTCCCAAGAGTCTGCTTTCAAGTAAATCCACTTTTTCACGCAAGATGGTTTCTGTGAAAGAGTCCATTGTACAGAGGCCATAGTAATATATAAAACAGTAATGTCACTCTTTGTTCAGATTTTTTAACTTTATAGATTATATTCCTATGTACTTACCTTGGTTGGTAATTGGGAAACCACTTTCAGCATTCTAATTGAAAGCTTGCTGATGACAATGAAAGACTCTGACCTTTTGTATAGATTGTAACACGTTGTAAAGACAACCAAAATAATCACAATAGCACCAATAGACAACATCATAATAAAAGGTGAACAGTTTGAAGTTGTAAGTTTTTGTTTTGCTTAGATCCACAATCAACACTCATAGAAGTGACAGTCAGGAAAACAAATGATATATTGGGTGAATTCACTGCACAAGACGTCTTTAAAATGTTGAACAGCAAGAATGTTACTTTGAGAACTAAAGGTACACCTAAACCAATCCAAGATATTTTTCCATTATTTTGTATGAATTGTATTGGAAAAATAAATTGGGAAGAACAAATAAGAGTGAATGTTTTTGAATTATGGAGCCGATAAAAAATATTGAAAGTACTGTGGACTACCAGGAGAGTAAACAACTATTATCTTTGAAGAAATAGAACCAGAAGGCTCCTTACATACAAGGATGGAGAGACTTCATCTGAAGTACCTTGGCTGTGTTATCAGGACAGTGTTAAAAGTCCCAGAAAAAGGATATTATGTTAGTGTGTTAGACAGAGTTCTCTAGAGATACATAATCAAGAGACTAATAATTTTACATATGTTTTTATAAATAGATAGATATCTATCATAAGAAATAAACAGTTAGTGAATCTATAAAGCGGTATGAATGTCTCGGTGCAACTCACTTCCATAGGGCAGCTAATACATTGGCAGTCCTTCAAATCTTGAGGGACAGGTAGTGCTATGTAGAGCAATTCAGGAAGCAACAACAAGGCAGATCACCAACAGTCAGCTAGATGGCTGGATCTGACAGTCCTCAGCTCAAGAAATGTATATTCCAGTAGCGTGGCGAAGCAGGGCTTGAAGGAACCTCAACTTACAGTGACACAATCCATGGATTAGGTGTCCTGTGGGTAGTGTAGCTTCCAAATGGAGGCACAGGACAGGCAAGGCATCTGGCTGCACAAGGGTCCAAAGATCCAAGAGCAAGAGAGAGCAAGACAAGCCTTGCCGAGCCATTTATCTCTCTGCCCTTCAATTCCTCTCCCATTAATTAGCCACATTGGCACAACAAACCTTACCTATCACAGTTAGGTAAAACAAAGAGTCAATTAAAAAGAGGAAGATACTTAGTGAAATGGATTGACATAGTGGCTGCATAAATGGGCTCAAACATAACAATTCTGAGGTGCAGAATCAAGATGTGGTTCACTTTACTTTACAAATGGGTGCTATGAGTTTGAACTGACTGATAGCATTTAACAACGACGACGACAACAACAACAACACTTACTAGAAGCCCACTGATGGTGCTATGGGATATGAGGTATTGGCATTAGGCTCATAACCACAGAATTTAGGGTTTGAATGCATCAGCCTCTCCTTGGGCTCAGAGAAGGCCTTCAACTCCATTAAAGACTTGCAGTCTTGGAAATCTTACTACATATAAATCAGAATCAACTTGATATCAGTGGGTTTGGTTTTTATTTACTGAAAGATTTTTGTCCTTTTCCAGTCATTTTGGAGCCAAATGATATTAATCAAAAGTGATATTAATCAAATGATATTAATCAATAATAAAATAATATCTGCATGATAAATAAACTCTGAAATCAAAGGAGATACTGGTGTGAAAGGAAAGTAGTAACAGATTTCTGTTTCAATCCTGACTCTGTCACCCCAAAGTCTTGATCCAGCAATTTTCTTTCCTGGACAAGTATTCATGTCATTCAAAGTAAAAGACTTGCAGTAGTGGCTAAAATCCCTTCTAGTGCTGGCCTTCTAGTTCTGTGCTACGACCAAGGCCTCAACAAGATAGATTGGGCCAAGGTTGCCACACTTCTACACTGGATACTTCCCATTCTGCCCAGGAAATCTTGTTTTGAGCAATAGCTGTAAGATCACTTATCTCCAAATTGCAGCCTTCTCGATCTACTAGACAGCACACAACCACAAAAAGCTCTCAGGGAAGTCACTGTGTTAGTCCAGGTAAACTAGAGAAACTAATGGGTAGACACTTATAAGAGAGAGGTTCATATACAAGAGCAAATGAATATTGATTGATAAAACAGCCCACCCCAGATCAAGTCCATAATTCTGGTATTAACCTATATATCTGAAATCAATCTAAAAAGTCTTCTTCAAACTCAAGAAATATATGCAATGACTCAGAAAGCAGGGTCATTACAGGCCCATGAGTAGGAAGTCTTGCAGATCCAGTGGTGGTGGTAAGCATCTCAGCACTGGCAGGGGTCCACCTCCAAGAATCTGGCTGCCACCAGTCTTCCTCCATGTGGTTTGTCAACAAGAATGTCTCACAGGAACTAAGCCTCTTTCCTACCTCCAGCAAGCTATTTATCTCCTTAATGTCTCCTTAATGTCTCCTGATTGACAGGCTAAACTCGACCCCTTCACTATAAAATACTCAAAGCGACAACATATTGTGTACCACAGTCACTTGCCCTGCACTATGTCCTGACGTGAAGTTTATCAAGTTTTGATTTGCAATGCAAAATTTTAAAAACCACATATAATCCATATGTGAAGATCCATGGTTCCAGGTTTTACTTATCCTGCTACATGTTGCTGAGTTAGACTTTCTCCACTAAGATAATTTGAATCTAAAAACCTATTTGACAAAGAGAGCTGGGAGTAACACTGCTGGCAAAAGACTCAGAGTTTGGATATTAAAACTGGGTGACATAAATCAATGAATAGCAAAATGATTGCCTAAGCTAGATTATTTCTGGGAAATGATATAGCTGGAACTATAAAATTTCACAGTACAGAGCTCTTCCACCTGGGAAAGCAACACACTTTACACAGGTTATGATAGTTGGTGAACCTGGAATACGTTTCGATGAGATGTGAGGGAGATAATAAGTACCCACGCATCTCTAAGTGGATTCCTTCTCTCCAATGCACCCTTTGCTCTACCTGCAGAGGCATTAGCACTTTTAGTAAACCTGAGCCAAATCCACATTGCCATTTTCTCTCATTTTTGGACACTTCCCCTTACTACCACCCCAGCCCCCACCCCTGCCTCACTCTGTCGCTTGGGTAGCTTGCTAAAAGCTTACGACCTTTCGTACTAAGTACCTGCAGAAATGATCTGCAATTCTTATTGTTTTTGTCTTCTGAGTCTGTCCACCTGAATCCATCTATGTCTGTAGTTCAACTTTGACTTAAAAAAAATACTTAAGCCAGTAAGTTTCTTGCTTTTCTCCTGTTTACTTGAATTACATTTCTGTTCTGTACACTAAAAAAGTAAATTTGTTTAAGATAAATAAATATAGTTTCATTTCTACTTCCTAGGAGTGGTATCAGGCATATATACAGGTTTTGAACACTAGCAATGCACATATTTCCATTTCCAGGCATTATGTTATGAGAAAAAACTCTTGTGATGAATAAAACAAAACTCTTGTCTAGAGGTGTCTAGCTATGGAAACAAGGATGTGATTTTTATTTTAATCATTTTATTGAGCACTCTTAAAGATGTTATAACAATCTCCAATTCAACTCGATCAAGCAAGACTGTATAATTGCTGCCACCATCTTAAAAAAAAAAACATTTTATTTCCTTTTGAATTCTTTGGTCTCGGTTCCCCCTTATTTCCTACCCCCACCCCCCACCCCAGAACTATATACATTGCTGTATTTTACACTCTCCAATGTATCCATTCTCCTACAATTTTGCTATCCATTCCCCTCGAGTGCGGTTGTACACTCATCATTGCTCTTGGGTCTTCCCCTC
>PVJH01022469.1:0-36473 GCA_004026705.1 Nesogale talazaci
GGGGGGGGGGGGGGGGGGGGGGGGGGGGTATTAGAGAAAAGATGACAAAATCACCCTGACCAGGCTCCCGACCCTCTGAAGGCAGACTGGCACGGTGGCTGCAACAATGAGTCAGACGTGACAATGGTGGGGAGGCGGCACAGACCAGGCTGTGCTTTGTTGGGGGCCGTGGGGGGACCCACAACAGTGAGGAGCGGGGGACCTTGGGCACCTTCCCTCTCTGCAATGCCAGGTTCTTCCTTTGCAGAGGGAGATGTGGGAGTTGGGCAGTTTTATGTCAACCAGACCCTCCTGGCTAGGGGCAGAGCCAAACCTGTCAATCAAGTGCCTCTGCACCCCACCCCAGCCTGTGATCTCCCCGCTTCCAGCTCCATCATTCTGCATTCTGCGACATCAGCCTGCAACTCCATGCATCTGAAGGGAAGTCTGACTGGCACTGGATCCATGGGCTTGAGTTAGACGGGGCTGGCTCCCCTCCGGATGCCAAATTGTTCCTTGATGTAAAAGCTCTTTCTTGTACACAGAGGGGTGGCACTGGATTTGCTTCTCCGGGCACCCCGGCCCAAGACAAAGAAGACAGTCGAACTGTGGACAACACGGGGTACTTGAGCTCACATTTGCAGCAGCAGGACGCCGAAGTCTGCTCAAATCCAGGACAAAGTAAACCACAAGCCACCAATCCCACCGTCATCAACCCAGTTCTGACTCATGGACACAAGATCCTCACAACTGGACCGATGAAAACCATGCCGCACGACGCTCCCCAGGCTACCATCTCACTTGGATTCACACGCCCTGTTCTTGGAAGCTGCGACCGAGACCTCAAACAATGTCTCGCCTTGGGCAGATCTGTTGTACAAGACCTCCTTACAGCGTTGAAGAGCAAGTCGGTCACTTCGAGGATGGAGGTGCCTGCCCCAAACCATCGCATTTTCAGTTGCCTCGGATGCAGGTGGGTGACCACTTGGTGGCGACTCAGGACAGTCACTGAGGCAGCTGCATAGCTTCACGTCCACTTGATGAATACGTCCATGGGTGGAGTGCGGCTTGCAATTAGGTCACAGCCTGATGAGGTCTCCTTGTGGGCGCGGCCTTCTCATGAGGATTCTAGGAACGTCTTCCCTTTCTCCCTGGAGGCAGGCCAAATTCTCTCTCTCTCTCTCTCTCTCTCTCTCTGCATCACTTTCCTGCTATTGATAAGCCACACTCAGAGAGCTGGAGGAGCCATGTGGAGACCTGCACTCAGCACTGGAATGCTTCCACTGGCATTGGAGCCACAAGACTTTCCACACTGAACTGTGGTCTTCCTGCATTCGGCGCTATTGAATGTGCTGTGTGCGTCTGAAAAGGCATTTACGGACTAGTATTGAACGTATGGGCTAAGTAGAAGTTTGGGACTTAATCTGGAGTGGGCTGGGATATCTTCTTCATATACAATTACTCTTTGACATAAAGCTCTATCATATGCATATATAAATGTCCCTGAATATGTTTTTACTCAACCCAGACTAACACAGGCATAGAAGAGTGGCTGAATTTGAACTGAGGGGTTGGTCAAGAATATTAAAAAGTACTGTGGACTGTCCAAAGGACAAATCATCCATCTTAGAAGAAGTACATGCTCCTTAGAAACGAGCATTCTGTGAAATTCTGTCTCACATACTTTGGACATATTATCAAATGTGACAAGTCTGAGGAGAAAGATGAGTCTTTTTACTCTCTGCGAAGAGTTACAGTCTCAGAAATGCACTGGGGCAGTTCTACCCTATCCTATAGCGTCACTATACTCAGAATAGACTCAGTGCATCAAGACTGGATATATAACCACCCCCACCACCACCACACCAAGGGGACGAATAATGGAGATGTGGGTCAAGGGAGGCAAAGGAGCAGGTAAGCTATGCAGTAACAACACAGTACATAATTGATCAAGGACACAGGAGGGTGCGAGGGTCCACAAGGGAGCGGAAGAAGGAGGAGCTCATATCAAGGACTCAAGCAAAACATGTCTTAGCAATGATGATGGCAATTTACGTACAAATATGCTTGATGCAAGTGATGCGTGGAATGTTATAAGAGCTGTAAGAGCCCCCAGTACAATGATGGGAAAAATTAAAAATAACGGTACTGTGTGCCATCCATCGTGAAAAAAAATAGACTTGGTGGGAGTGAGTTGGAGGTTTTTTTCTTTTTTTTTTTTTTTTGTAGTTTTTTGGGCATCACTGCTCTCCGGTGGTGGGAGTAGGAGGCCCAGCCCCACTGCTGGAATTGAACCTCCATCCCAGTGGGCTGCAGTCCCGCGCACAACCACTACGCCACCAGGGCTCAGCCCGAGTTGGAGGTTTTTTTTATTGGTGAACTTGTATCAATAATGTTTTTTGAGAATCAAGTCATGATTAAAGGAAAAGAAGAAAAGCATCAAAAGATTTCACTCACTTACTTGTGATGTTGTAGCTATTAATGTTGTGATTCAATGTAGAAATATTTTATGAAATAACTTATTATTCATAAATCTAAAAAATAGTCCATTTAAGCAATTTATAGCTACACTTATCAGATGTGATCATCTGATTACAATCAATAGTCACCAGTACCAAGGGTTCTGGTCTGGTATGGAAGGAAGTCCTCGGGGAGTTGGGGAAAGACAGGGACACCCTGAGTTGCTGTGCTGAGCAACACCAATCCCATGACACCCCTGACCATGAGTCAAAATTGATTCCAGGCCACCTGACAGCAGCAGGCTTAGGAAGCCAACTACCAACTCTTTGCCCCAGCAGCACTATGGAGGGTATTCGAGGTTCCAGTCTCAGGCTACCAGTCAAACGCACACCATTTTTGCCACCTAGAATCACTGGGGAATTGGTTACATATGCCCATTTATAGCCCCAAATCTACAATCTATATATACTTTTATCTGGGCATCACTCTTCTCTTCTAGTAGGGACTAACAGGATGGATGGATGGTTGGGTAAAGGGATGGATGGATTGATAGGTGGATGAGTGGATATATGGGTGGAGGAATAGTGGATATATGGGTAGAGGAATAGATAGGGGGTGGATGGTTGGGTAGAAGGGTAGGTGGATGGATAGATGAATGGATGGATAGGTAGTAGGTGGATGGTTGAGTAAAGGGATGGATAGATGGGTGAATGGATGGATATATGGTTAGTGGTTGGGTAGAGGAACAGATGGAGAGAGGAATAGATAGTGGATGGATGGTTGGGTAATGGATGAATGGATGGATGGATGGATGGTGGGTAAATAGTTGGGTAGAGGGATGGATAGATGGGTGGATGGATGGAGGAATTGAGAGTAAGTGGATGGCTAGGTAGAGGGGATGGATGAATAGATAGTGCATAGATGGCTGGGTAGAGGGGTGGATAGATAGGTAAATGGATGGATGGGTAGGTGGGTGGGTGGGTGGGTGGTGGGTAAAAGATGGGTAGAGGGGTGGATGAAATACCCTGCTTGTTCTCTTTAGCCTTTCCACTCCTTCTAACACCCACAAATCCCAAGTACTCTTATTTGAAAGAGGTAGGTTTTCCATTTTCCAGAGCAGACCCTGACTGATCTACTCAGTAGAATAAAGTAGAAGATCATTATTCCACCTAGCATGTAAATCACCATCTGAGAAACGTGGCATTTCTTCCCAAAGAATCCAGAGTAGAAACAAGCTACACTGGGCGATTGGGTCACAATGCAACCGTCTACGTGGTAAAGAAAAGGTCTTTCCTACATCCCGGAATCACTCTCCCCTCACCTTATCCTACTCTGGTTGTCTGTCAGTTTGTTTCTGACATCTCTGCTCTTTCACTGAGACCTGAAAGAATATCCAATTTATGAAGAAGCCCCTCTGGTGACCCCTTTCCACTTTGATCTGGTTTACCTTGAATTTCCTTGCATTTTTGATTCTTCAATGACCTGAGTATTTCTCTGGATTGTTATCAGTCAGGTGACCATCAAAATCTTGGAGCAAGATAAGCAGATGCCCAAACCCCACTCCTACTTTCAATCTCCAAGGTCTAAATTTCTGGAGCACAGAAGGGTGATGCAGGCTATCAAAGGCATGAAAACTTGTTCTCATATCGCTAGCTGATAATCCCATAGACATCAGACCCCTTTCGTTTCTGTTGCTCCATCCCCTGTACCAAATGTAGTTGCAACAGATGTACCCGTCATCTGTCCATTTTTCCAACTGAGTGAGTGAAGATTCCCTGGAAGGCCAGGTGGTGTCACTACCACCATATTAATATTTCTGGCTGAGTGAGCATCTTCCCTGGAGCAAGATACAGCCGCCTCAGGATTCGCTGCTTCCACACTTGACTTCACCAAGACGACGCGCCTGCCTTCCCGAAAGAGAGGGGCAAGCGTCTCCACAAGGAAGAGCCCAGCAAAACACACCATGCACAGACCACACGCTCTCTGAAAGGCGATGGTGGCGTGTGTTGAGGGGTCTGGCTTCCTGTGAGCAAGAAGAGCCGTGCAAATGATGAACGTGTCTGACAACTGACCCAAAGGGTGGAGCTTCTAGTCCACCCAGCGACCCTCTGGAAGTAAGTCCAGGTGATCAGCTTCTCCCAAAGCAGCCAGGGACACCCGACGAAGCACACGACCACTGGGATGCGGCAGGAATGGGAATCTGCTCAGCAGGGAATGCGAGACTCCCACGTCACCAAGTCCTCTGATCCCATTGCAGTTGTTTCTTGGCTGTAGCATTCCGAAGGGTGAGCTTAAGATGCAAATCCTTCACAAGAAGAAGCAAAACGATTCCATTTCAACAAGGGTGCCTTTGTATTTACCTTCTGCAATTCCATACCCCTTTAATACCCTTGGGAGTGGTTGTTGGGGAATTTAATTTTCCTTTTATGTCTACTACGTTCTCCTCGTGAACTCAAATGATCTAGCTTTAGCATGAGGTCTCATGCGAGGTAAAATAGAGGGTGAGAGAAAAGGAGGGCGGCGTTCCATGCCACGGTCGGACCCGGTGGCTACAACAACAAGCTCTCGCATGGACGGCTGTAAGGCTGGGCCAGGTTGGACTGGGCTAGGCTGGGTTTTCTCTTGTTGCACATAAACAATGGCTATGTGTCGGAGCCGGCACACCACAAACACAACATTTACGATGCTACACCTACAGTAACATGAAAGCACTTCCATCAAGTGAATGCCGACTCACAGTGGCCCCGACGGGCACGGGAGACCTGCACACTAGAGGTTCTAACTCTTTATGGGACTGGAAAACACCATCGCTGTCCCGAGAGGCATGGCTGGGCTTTCCAACTGCCACCCTAGGGGAAGCCAGCCCAGCATGTAACCACTGCACCACCTCATCGGGAAGATGTCCTGTGAGATCAGTAGTGCGAATCCACCAGCCTCTCTTTGAGAGAAAGATTCTAATCCTGTAAAGAGTTACCCTCTCAGAAATGCCCAGGGCCAGTTTGACCTTGTCCTACCTATAGGGTCACTTCAAATTGGCCTACACTTGATGCCCATGAGGACATAACATAGAACCCTTCTTCTCCAGCTGAAGCTGTTTGGTCATTACGTCTAATGACCCCGGGGATGAGAACAGCATTTGTTGCCAAAAGTAGGTGAGATGGCATCTCACCATCCTCACTTCTGAGGGCCCTCTGGCCATCGATTGGTCCTCCAAGACAGATTGGCTGGTCCTTCTGGTGGCTTCCCCGGGAAGGGGAGCACAACGTTATATTGAGGAGGGGAGAAATGAGTGCAGGGTGCCTAGAAGTGAGAAAACACTGAGGAAAACAGATTCTTGACAGAAGGCATCCGCCTGAGCCTGAAGAACAAGTCCACTAACTTTGTTTATGTACAAGGTGATTGATAGTCTGATTCTTCCGGTGGATGACCGAAACACTAATGATAGGTTTTCCAAAGTCCTCTGGTAAAAGTTTGTGTGGTAAAGACAAACACGAGGTGTATGTTTTGTTTTTGTTTTTTAATGGGGAAGGACAAAGGATGATCGCTTCTCTCTGACTACATGTCATAAGCCAATCGTCTTTGTGTGTGTGTGTGTGTGTGTGTGTGTGTGTGTGCCAGTTTCATCTGTCAGGCTTTCCCAGAAGCCAACGGCTCCTCTCTGCCTTCCCTGAGAGTCACACTGCTCAAGACAGCTCTGGGACTGCTTGAAGGTTTAGGACGGTACCAGGTCTCCGGTCTTTGGTCGTAGGCACGAACACAGAACTCCAAGGTACTTCCTCTAATTCAGGGGTCGGTAGGCAAACTCTCGAGACCAAAGAGCCCATCCTGTCCCTCCTAACAACTTTGAAATCACTCAAGAGCCTTAAAGATGTTTTTCCAAACAAGTGAAATCACCGTGATCTGAAAATAATAACCTTCAAATGTTTTCAAAGTTACTTCAGAGCGGCACATCTGAAAGAGCCCCGGTTGGCTCCGAAGCTGCAGTTGGCCGACCCGGCACTAGTCTTCCCTAACACCCTCATCCAAAGGCATGACGTCTTCTGCATCTTCATTATTCATCGGCGAAGCGTCACATGAGGAGTTGAACTCGGGGGAGCAGCTCTAAAGGGAGGACGAGATGAGAGGAGGACCCGTGTCTCTGTTCAGCTTCTTCTGGGCAAATTTCCCTCGCCCCAGGGGTGCCTCGCCTGCTGTTTTTATGTCTCAAAGGTGAGCACCCCCTGCGGCAACATGCCCTCAGTAGCCTACAGAGAAATCCATTTCCAAATGAGATCGTAACCACAGGTATCCAAAACTCCCCACCATCAAGTCACTTCCCACTCACCTTCCAGAACAGGATGGCAGTGCCCCTGCAGGTTTCTGAGGCTGGAACTCTGCGGGGGAGTAGGACGTCTCATCTTTCTCCCAGGCAGATCCCAGGCAATAAAAATAAACGAGAGTGGACTCAGCTCTTGATCTACTTGGGTGTCAGGTGGAGAGATGCAGCAGGCACAGGAACAAGGCAATCGCCTATGGCCGGGGCCCCGAGAATATTGTGAGCCCTGGAGGGGAGTAGGCTAAGGCCCCAAGTAACACATGCAAATAAGGATTGGCTAAGGAGGTCTGGAAAGGGGGAAACATTGTCTTGGAAGACAGGAAATGAGACCACGTCAAGAGCAGCCCCACAGCCCCCACAATGTAGCCTTGGGAACAAAGAACTTAACGGTTACCAAGATGCGTGACCTTAGTTAGCAAGGCTAGAGCAGCCACCGCCCAGCTGGCTGGCTGTTGTACTGTCCTGGCCTGCACGTTGGTCTGTGGCTAGACGACGCAGCAACAGGGATATTGTAAATGCCAGTGGAGTAACACATGGTGGCTTGGTGTCAGCGGAACCGCTGGACTAACACAGACTCAAAAGAAAGACCTGAAAATCTATTTCCAAAAATGTAGCTGATGGGCTGAACCCCGGTGGCGTAGTGGTTGTGCGCAGGACTGCGGCCCACTTGGACGGAGGTTCAATTCCAGCAGTGGGGCTGGGCCTCCTACTCCCATCACGGGAGAGCAGTGATACCCCCCCCCCAAAAAAAATGTAGTTGATAAAAGCCCAATGGGTCACGAGAGTATATTGCTCAGGGAGATGAGCCCCCAGGCCACAAGACACAGAGAAGGCACATTGGCCACCACTGGGGTGGCATGAGCTGACCTAGACACACTCTGCTGAGCAACGAACAACTTGTTTTACACCACTCAACTAGGACTCGACGGCACAAGCCATGCCCACCGCTCGAACGCCCTTGGGCAAGCTGGGGCTGTTTTCAACCATGTTTCACTCCAGGAGCCCAATATCAAATGCAGACAAGGTCCTACCGTTCACAGATCTTGAGCATCAGGGAAAGCCATGTGGCGAGCTTCCAGTTTTACCGAGGTGAGTGATATGAGTTCCGGTCCCAAGAAGGTGAATGGAAGGCGATTTGCCTTTCATTCAGGTGAAATCAATCTGGCAAAGACTCTCATCCAGCCATTCAACCAGTTCCTCTTCATTTCCAAAGTTGGCGCTTTCTGGAAAAAGGCAGCACTGTGGGTCCATTGGCATGTCCTTAAGCAAACTGGATTGTGCACCACGGACCCTAGGTTTGTTTCTCTGAGGATAGTTGTGATAGGTGGGTGTATTGTGCCAAGTTGGCCAACGAACACATGTGGGATTAATAAGGCTGCAGTTTAATTGAAAGGCAAAGAGATTAATGGCTTGGCGAGCCTCCCCTTTCTGTCTCTTGCTCTCTGTTGCTTGGACCAGTGTACTGCCTTAGCCACACTGCTGATGTATATCATTTGAACTGGGGACTGTTGAACCCTGTCATCTGACTGACTGTTGGTGACCTGCCCTGCTATTTGCTGCCTGTGGCCGGACTGCCTGTATTGCTCTACAGAGGACTCAGCTGTCTGCTTCTTTGACTTATACCTGGTAGCCTTCATGAGTTGAAGCACTACCAGTGTATTAACTGTCTCATGGAAGTGAGTTGAACTAAACGATTTGCACTGCTCTTTAGACTAATTATCTGTTACTTCTTCATGGTGTGTGTGTGTGTGTGTGTACACACATACATACATAAGCATCCTGCTTTTGTTTCCCTAAAGAACCCCATCTAACACAGCAATGCAAGTACCCACCCTCTTCATTCCTTTCACCATTCATGAGAGAAATGATAATGGCATCTCGTTCCTCCTGTATTGTGGCAATAGCAAAACTCTGTTAAATATAACCATGTCTAACTATTATAAATATGTTGAAGCTTTAGGACCAGAGCTGCAGTTAGCTAGCTCTATAATTAGCCGTGTAATCAGCCCAGTGCTGCAAAACACACCATCAGTCCAATTCTGGTAGCCAGCGGATGACTAATTGCTGATTTGAAAAAAAAAAAAACAGAACCTGGATGATGTTGAAAGAGCCTAAGGGAGCAAAACACAGTCTTATGATCCATTCTGAATAGCACAGGTACTCATGAGGTCTCCAGCACACCGCAGGTTCAGATGGAGGGTCTTAGGTAGATCTTGTTCACAAGTGAACTCTTGCACCTGTGAAGTGAAGTCCCAATCTTTTCATGTAGCAAAGTCCAATTGCATCTGCTTCCTGTACCCATTGTACATGTAAGACTTGAATGAGCCCAGTGGCCTGTGACTGCTACTAAGGTGAGCTCCCAAAGAATGTGGGATGCAGGTGGGGTCTGGTTACTTTGGTGCTATCAGGACGTTCTATGTCCCCTGATCCCCTGCTCCAATGATTCAGGGTGTTTGGGGGTGACCGTGTGGCTGCCTGAGAGAGTTCTCGCCTCTTTCTCATGGCCCCCCAAACCAAAACCAAACTCAGCTCATCGATTCTGACACCAGCATGTGGCGCAGAATGGCTCTGTCAGATTCGGCTTGGTTGGACTCTCCTGTAGAGAGAGGGGCCCCGGAAGCACAGCGGTTATGCAATGGGTTGCTCATTGCAAGGTCAGCAGTTCGAGATCACCAGAGACTCTGCAGAAGAAAGAGGAGGCTTTCCCATCCTGTCAAAGTTATAGCATCGGAAAGCCCAGAAGGGCAATTCTACCACTGGAATCAACTCAATGGTAATATGTTGGGTTGGGTTTGGGAAACTTGGTAGAAAACATACCCAGGTGGTTCAGGAGTAAAAGTGTTTGACGGTCATCTGAGAGGTCGGCCATTGGCGCCCACCAGTGTCTGCAGGAAAAAAAAGGCGGCAGTCTGCCTCCACCCAGACTCACAGACCCCAGGGCAGTTGGACTCTGCTTCATCAGATCATCATGGCGATGGGCTTGGTTGGGGTTTACACTTCATTGGCATCTGGTTGCCAGGGCTTTCTCCCGTGGCACCTCTGGATGGATCTGAACTGCCACCCTTGAAGTTGGTAGCTGAATGCAAGCCACCTGCTCCATGGAGAGGCACCACCCACTGCCATAGAGTCCATTAGGACTCCGAGAGACCGGATAGAATTTCAGAGGCTGTAAAGTTTTAAAGAAGCAGACTGCCTCCTGTCTCTCCCACCGGGTTGCTCGTCAGGCTCTAACCACCGACCTTGTGAGGAGCAGCCCAGCACTTAACCTACCAGGCTACCTCCAGCAGGGCTCCTGATGCCTCCAATACCACCATCCCACTGCCATTGGTTGATTCCGAGCCATGGCGAGAAGGTCTCTGGATCACTGTTTTCATGGATCACTGTTCTCCTGAGAAACAACTGATAGGTTTGCAGTTAGCTGTCCTTTGTCTAACCCTCTGCACCACCAGAGTGCCTGCACCTACATCTGTTGCTTGGGCAGAGGGGGAAGGATCCCCCCAAACAACCATGAAGTCTCCTCGGGATGGCCTGGGAAGGTGGCATCTGTGGTATTTTCCAGTGACCTTCCAGCTGGGGACATGATTCTCCTATCTACACTTCTCAACTGATAACACTGGGCTGTCTTTTGTGATCAGCAAAGAAGCCCTGATAGCCCTGTGGGTGGGGCACTGGGCTGCTCAGCACAGGGTCAGTGGTTCAAACCCCTGAATCATTCCAAGGAAGGAAGAGAAGCTCCTCTGCTCCCAGAAAGATGGACAGTCTCCGGAAGCATAGTTAGGGGCTGCTAAGCCTCAGCGGGGATCCAGGTGGGTGGCCGTGGCTTCTAGAAAACAAGGTCTCTGTCTGCTGAAGCAGGTGAATTAACCGCAGGTCACTTTTTAGCTGGAAAATCCATGGGTATGCTTTTCCCGCCTCTGCTGCAGGCCAGGTACGGGAGGGCAGGGAGGCGGAGAAGCTCCCATCTCCTTTCTTGTGACCAATTCATCTCCAGGGCATCTCCCTCCCTCTGGGACACTAAGACTGCCTTAGGCTATGGAGAGGCTGTTCTTCATCATGGGAAATCTCAGAAGAGACATGCACAGCCCCTCCGAGGAGGGAAAGGCTTCACCTCATGCAGGACTGACTACCAGTCACGCACTGCAGACTCACAGTGACCCTGTAGGGCAGAGAAGGCCTGTCCCTGTGGGTTTCCCAGACTGTCGATCTTTTTTTTTTTTTTTTTAAAGAAATGGGGTGGCATTTTATTTTACTGTAAAAATGCTTAGGTCATAAAGCAGTCGCCTTTTTTTTTTTTTTTTTTTACTATATATTCCATTCTAGAAAATTCAAAAATAAAACAGTAATCACCCGTAATTTCACCATGCACAAACACCACCACCAGCATTTTAGTGTATTTCTTTCCAGACCTTTTGCTTTTCCTGAAAATTCTCATTATGTTACCATGATAGATTCCTGGAGTACTGGGTAATTCCTTCCAGCTACTTTCTGTAGTTTTTACTATCATCAAATGATTCCAATAAATGGTAGCCCCATAGGGCCAAGTAGAAATGCCTGTATGGTTTGTTTGTTTGTTGTTTTTAAATCATTTTATTGGGGGATCATACAATTCTTATCACGATCGATACATATATCTATTGTATGCAAACCATGTCTGTACATTTGTTGCCATCATCACCCTCAAAACATCCTCCTTCTACTTAGGCCCTTGGTATCAGTTCCTCATATTTCCCCTCACTCCCCACTCCCCCTACCTTATGAACCTTTAATAATTTACAAATTATTATTTTGTCATACGTACACTCTCCGATGTGTTCCTGCACCCACTTCCCTGTTGTCCATACCCCATGGAAGAGGTTATATGTAGATCCTTATCATTGGTTCCCTCTTTCTACTCCACCTTCCCTCCACCCTCCAGTATCACCCCTCTCACCACTAGTTCTGAAGGGATCATTGTCCTGAATTCCCCATGTTTCCAGCTCCAGTGCACATCCTCTGGCCTGGCTGGATTTGTCAGGTAGAATTGGGATCATGGTAATGGGTGGGAGGAAAAGCATATAAGAACTAGAGGAAAGTTGCACATTTCATCGTTGCTACACTGTACCTTGACTGTCACTCTTTATGGGAGTACTCAGTCCCCTCGTTCTCCCTTGGAGCTGCGGGTGATTTTTGAGTGGCTGAAGACAAGGCTTGTTATCTCAAAGAGTAACCACTATGCCACCAGGGCT
This sequence comes from Nesogale talazaci, assembly GCA_004026705.1. Taxonomy (NCBI): domain Eukaryota; kingdom Metazoa; phylum Chordata; class Mammalia; order Afrosoricida; family Tenrecidae; genus Nesogale; species Nesogale talazaci. The sequence continues at coordinate 11,980 of PVJH01022469.1, forward strand.
CCATCGGGAGAGACCAATCCCAAAAGAAGGACACCCTGGTCATAAAGCAGAGGGTCAGAGAAAATGGGGGAAGGCCCACCACCACCGCCCGAGAAATGGCTTGATCCACCCCCCTCCCCAGCTGCATCAATGCATGCCAACCCGCCCGTGGTCAGGCAGATGATGCAGGCTATCAGGGTGGGGGCAGAGTCTGTAGAGATGAATCATCAGAGCTTAGCGATGACAGCAAGCACCGTCGGAAGATGACTGTTTCCTTCATTCACCTTCTCTCTACCAAGGAGTCCGCTTGTAACTGAACTCAGAGCTTCTCCACATCGGCAGGTGTGGGGGGCTGCATAAGTGTTTGTTGTGAGTGTGGGCCTGGGCACTCGCTGTAGGCAGCATTCCCAATCTCTACCCATAAGATATGGGTCATATCCCAACTCCCCAAAGTGTGTTCCCAGGGTGAGAGGGAACCACTGACCTGGCTTGAATGGCCCTTCGGCGCCCTGGTGTCCTATTTTGTGGCTGTCACTGCTGCTACTGGGATGGTTTGCTATGGATCCGAGAGTCATAGGCCACCATTTCCCAGGGAAGAATATGAAAGAAGCCACCTTTTGTTTCCAAAATAGAAATACAAACACCATCATTCTTGGCCTGGATTTCACTATTTTTCACATAAAAATTTAAAAGTGGTTTTATAGTCTCACACAATTCAGAAGAGCTGGACGCCCATTCCCATAATCAGTTTAAGAACGTTTTCTTCTTTCTTGCATTCACTGTTATCAGCATCCCCCCATCCTCATCTACCATACCCTCAAGAAACCATTCACCTGGATTTCACGTACAGAAAAACATAGAAACAAACCAAAAAATAACAAAGAAAATCCTCAATCAAAAAGAAAGTAGAAAAAAAATAGAAACTAGGATTAGTTTTAAAGAGATCAAAAGATGTTACATTGTAACATAGCTACATTTCCCGTCATGCACTTGGCAGTACACTCTGCGTGATGGCAAGGCAGTTCACATCCCTGATGCACTGCATGAATTTTCACTCCCGCCTGATGGTTTCTAAGTATTATTGGGAAATCTCCTCCTTTCCTTTCCTGTCTCTTTTATTAGGAGTCCCACTGGGGAAATGGTTCCTCGTTGGACTGCTGATCACAAGGTCAGCAGGTCTACACCACCTCTCCTTCCACAGGAGAAAGAAGAGGCTGTCCACTCCTGCAGAGTTACAATCTTCAGAACTCACAGGGGTGGGTCTCCCCTCTCCTACAGGGTCAGTAGAAGTCAGCATCCACTCAATGGCAAAGGGTTGGTGTGGTTTTTGTTGTTGTTGTTGTTGTTGTTGTTCTCTTTTATTAGTTTCAAAATCAAGAGTGTCCAAAGCTGAGTCACTACATTTCCAGCACCCTTCCATTTTGAAACCAATGACTCTCAACCATTTTCCTATCACCAGTTGTGTGAGTTACATAATCTGTTGTCCATTTGAGAGGATGAGGCGTGAAGGGGTGGAGTTTAGCCTGTCAATGGGGTGGCAGTTTGAGGACCTCATTTGCAGGTGCTCAGGAGATAGACAGCTCACTGGAGACGGGACACATGCTCAGTCCCTGCGAGACATCCTAGTGAGAAGAGGCATGGAGCTACGCTCGAGCCCTGGAGCTGAAGGAGCCACGTGGAGACCCCTGCCACGGCTGAGATGCTTCCACCGCCACTGGATCCACAAGACTCCCCACCCACTGGCCTGTGATCTCCCTGCATTCAGCATCATTGCGTGTGTTTTGTGAGTCAGAAGGTTTTATAGATGGGTATCAAGCATATGGACTAATATGGAACTGGTGGGCTTGATCTGAACGGGGCTGGGATGTTTTCGCAATGCTTGATCGGTCCCGTATCTCAAGCTCTTGTTATACACACATTTGTCTCTCTTTGGGTTTGTTGCTCTCATCAAACCAGACTGACACACCATTCGCTAGGCAATTTCGTGAAAGCTGGACCACCTCGCCCTAGAAAGGTATGCATATGCGCAGAGACAGCCTTATCTGCATTTCAAATTAGGAAATGCAAAGATGCCAGCTCTCCAAGCCCTTCCCCACATCCCAGATTACAATGCTATGCTTTCAAAGCCCAGCTAGGGCTGTCCTTCTGAGGTGAACTTGCTGCGTGCTCATGGTGGCAGACTGATTTGGACAAAGATGGCCCCACAGCACGATGAACACGGTCGACAGCACTGACGGATACATGTTGAAATTGACAAAGTGGTTTTTTGTTTGTCGGTTTTGCTTTTAGCATGATAAGAGAGAAGTGTTAAGGGAGGTGAAAAACAAAATTGTCAAGATGAACTTAAAAGCAAACGGGCACACACAAAAATTGAAAAGACAGAAGGGAGTGAGAGGCAGGTCTTAGGAGCTGGTCCCCAGGTTATCTACAGCTGCACACCTGGATCTGGCTGATAAATGCCCGAGGCACGGTTCACCTTTCACTAAGCACTTGCTTTTCTTTCCCTTTGTCTTCATCTTCCTCTGGGTTTCTGCCAACCTGGTATGCCTTGTTGCTGTAAGGACATTTTGAGCGTGAGAGAGTCATATTACTCAGCATGGAAAGATGGGAGGTGGCCCACCCTCCTGCCTGCCCACCCACCAGCGGCAGCTCCTGAAGACGGCGCAGCAGGGGCCTTCCAGGCCACCAAAACTCTGTCTTCAGCTGCCCCTCGCCCTCCTCCTCACGCCCACTCCCTCTGCACAGAAAGAGAGGACCGAGCGCACAAAAGCCCAGTCAAGCCATCCGCTGAATTCCATGGGAGGGAAGAACGGGAGCCGGTTGTCAAGGAAACAACTCTAAACATCTCCATCACACCGCACTCCAACGTCAGTCCCTCGTCCTCCACGTCACCCACCCAGATGCTCACTCTCCGCCCTCCCTGCCACCTTTCTTCCAGGGCAGAGCCCCTCTGCCTTCAGGCCTAGGATCCTCCCTGCATCCTGATAAGAGAGGCACTGAAGTTGGGGGCGGGCAGGGGAAGAAGGGGTGCCTCCTACTGAGGAGGCAGCTTAAAGATCATCAATTATGACTTCAGCGTATGCTTTGGTGAGTCAGCCCTCATCCAACCCTAAGTAACGTCAGAGGATTTCTCCCCAAAGGAATGATCCTGCTGTCTGCCCAGTCATGAACGTTTGCCCCACATAATTATGCAGAAGGACTATTGTCTAGCTCCGTGTCCCTCAGAGCGGGCTCAGCGGACCAGTGTCAGCATTAGCCGGGGGCCAGCTAGACACGCAGGCGCTCCCGCTCCATCCCAAGATCCGGAATCAGAATCCACATTCTAACACACTCCCCTGTGCTCTGTGACACCCCCACTCCCACCCATCTACCACCGCCACCCACAAGGAGTTGTGCTGTGGGATCTGAGTTATGTTGGGTTCTCCAGAGAAACAAAACCAGTAACGCTTACGTGTGCTGTAAAGGAAGAGACTGTTGTCAAGAAACACAGTTGTAGGACTAGGTAAGTCCAGCCTGGTTCAAGTCAGAGCCCTCTGCTGATGACTCTGGGGATTGGCAGGTGATGAGACAGGAGTTTGAGGAACCAGACCAGGATGATGGAGCGGAGAAAGTGGGGGCATAGGCTGGTGGATACAGAGGTCCAAATGGATCCACTGTGAGCCATCAGCGGATGGTTCCCTGGGACCAGCAGGCAACAGGAGATGGAGAAACCATGGCCAAGATCTGAAGGGCCAAAGAAGATTTGACTCTCCTTGGTCTGTCTCTGTCTTATACAAAAAGGCTTGTGATGCTAAGGAGGTGTCATGAGGCTAATAGACAATTGATGGGTTAGCTCCACTTACCCTTACCCAGGAGTGTCTAGTTGACATAATTCTGAATCACCTGGGGGTCCCATCTAAGACCTCTATCATTAGATCTCTATCCCTTCCCACCACCATCCCCAGGTCCCTGAAACTCTGTTCCAGTTTCTCAGTTCCTCTGATTGTCTCCTCTCTTGGGGGAGGTGAGGGAAGGAGTCAGAAGACATATAACCACAACTAGCTTTATGGTTATTGGGTGCTGCTGAGTCAGTGGTCCTATATACCACAGGATGGGACATCGCCTGGCCCTACCCATTCTCACAATCTTCCCTATGTTGGGGGAGCCACGGTGTCCATTCATGTCATTGAAGGTCTTGCTTTTTGTCAGGGACCCTCTGCTGTTCCAAGCACTTCTTCAGAGACCGGTCAACGCTAGTCAAAAAGCACTCATCAAAAACACCCACACCTTGGGCTGAGTCCTGGTGGCGTAGTGGTTGTGCGTGGGGCTGCGGCCCACTGGGATGGAGGTTCAATTCCAGCGGCGGCTCCATAGGAGCAAAGGCTGGGCCTCCTACTCCCACCACCAGAGGGCAGTGATGCCAAAAACAAAACAAAACAAAACACCCACACCAGCCTGACTTCAAAGGTGTATTCTAGCTGTACTTTGGGGGGGGGCATCACTGCCCTCTGGTGGTCGTGGGAGCTACCCAGCCTTGCTGCTGCTGGATTTGAACCACCAGGTCAGTGGGCCACAGTTCTGCACTCAATTACTGTGCCACCGGGGCTCAGCTTCTAGCTGTACTTCTTCCTAGATAAATTATAGGCATGATTTTATTAATGCTTATAATATACTGATGGATCTATTCTAGGAATCATTTTAGGCTCTTGTATATCCATCATCTCATGGAAACTGTTACAACCCCAACAAGTAGAGAGTCTTATTCCCGTTTGACTAGTGAGGGAGCTGAGGTTCATGAAGAGTAAATGATGTATTCTTGGGCTGAGCCCCGGTGGCGTAGTGGTTGTGTACAGGACTGTGGCCCACAAGGTTGGCAGTTCAAATCCAGCAGCAGCTCTCCAGGAGCATGGCTGGGCCTCCTACTCCCACCAGGGCAGTGAGGCCACGCACACACACACAAAAAAGATGTGTTCTTGTTCTCAAGAAGGCAGAGGCAGGACCCAGCCTAGTCTAGGCTTTATCCCTCTGCTGAGTCGCCTCTTGTCATGTGAACTCAGACTCATGCGGACCCCATGGTGTCAGAGGAGAGCTGGCCTCTTTCTGCTTCTTGGTGATTGATCTTCAGCATTGGATTGCCAGGCCTTTCTTCCAAGACACCTCTGGATAAATTCAAACTTTCTGAAAGCAGCTGCACATGTTTGTGCCACCGTGGGGCTACCCCCCCCACACACACACACACATACACACACACGTACACATCACAGAATGAAACACTGTCCTGCCTGAATTGTTTGCTAGTCTTCTATTTTACCAAGCATGATGTCCTTCTCCAGGGACTCTCAACATATATATATGTATACACACACATACATATAGATGCACTGACATGTATAGTATGTGTTTCATTGCCGTCAAGTCATTTCCCACTGATGGCGACCTCTAGGACAGAGTAGACCTGCCCCTGTGGGTTTCTGAGATGGCGACTCTTGACAGAAGTCGAATCTTGTCTTTCTCCTGTGGAGGAGCTGGTGTTTTCAAACTGCTGACCTTATGATTAGCCGCCCAACATATAACCACTGCACCACAGAACTCCATACACCACACACACACAGAGAGAGAATATGTACGTGTATGTGCATACATGACACATATCCATGCATGGATATCATTGTTGCTATTGTTAGGTGCCACTGAATTATTGATTCTAACCCTTAGCAAGTCTCCAGACAGCAAAATAAAGCACTGTCTGGGCCTGGGTCTACTTTCTTCTTGATCCATCACAATGCCCTTCTCCAGGGGCTGTAGATAGATAGATAGATAGATAGATAGATAGATAGATAGATAGATAGATATAGATAGAGACAGAAATAGATACAGGCCCATTCCCCCCCCCCCAAAAGTTCTTAGAAAAATGGAGTTAAAGGATAAGGAGGAATTTTCTACAAACAAAATATTTACGTCCCACGTATGGGAAAGAGGTTTTGCCTTCTTTTTCTCCGGCGGTCAATCTTGGATGGGGATTGCTGACAAGAAAGTTGTACCATGTGATCGATGCAGCACAGTGGCCGAGGAGAAGACTGATTGGGGGGGGGGGGGGGGGGGCAGGCATCTCACTCAGTGCAGACATATGAAGGAAACTTTGCTTGAAGGTGTGACCTTCAAGCTGAGTCCTCGGGTCTCAAGGAAGGGAAAGAACATTTGTGCAATAGAAACCAGGAATGGAAAGGTCAGAGATGAGAGGCCACATGACTAATTCCAGCAGCTGAGGGAACCAGAACAAAGCGTGGGGGCTGGGGAAGAGGGCCCCTGGGAACAGGAAGGACCCAGAGGGGGGCAGGATTAGGATGAAGAAGGGATGTAAACTCCACAAAGGGGGTCAGAGTCCAAGGAAAAGGTGTGGTGATGGGTGGAAGGGAGGGGAAGAGTGGCAGAGAGAATTAGAGGGCAGTTGAAACAGTATGGCTGTGAGGTGCTGGCATCCGGAGCTAGGTGCTGGTCCTCTGAAGCTAGATGATGGACGGAAAAAAGAAGAGGCAAGAAATAGAGCTGACATTTATAGGTAAGGTAAGCAGGTGGGTGGGGGTGCGAGAGAGAGGAGGCATCGGTTAGCAAACTCCCTCTCTGGCTTAGACTGGGGCAGATGTTAGTAGCATCTATCTGGGGATAGTTATCAGTAAACAGTCCAACAAATTATCTCTATATTAAGATATGAACACCACTTTATCTAATGATACACTAAGACTTCAAGTGGCCGTGATTACAGGGCGTCTCCTAATTCATTTACGACCAGGTGAGGGTGCTGACTTGCATAACTAGATCATTACGGGACATACACATGCCACAGCATGCTCTCATAAACAGAGATCCTCAGATAGGGAAAACAGTGACATTGCTTGTTGTTTCCACCAGATGTAGGGGTGTAGGTCCCAACAGGAATTTGGTTGGGAAAGTGGGAAATACAGGCTGATGGCCAGAGAAAGCCACAAACTCTCCACGTGAAAAAGGAAACTTGTCATAGGAGACGAGAAGAGTGTTATAGATTGAACTGTGTACTGGCCCTCCCTCTGGCCCATCCCCAGGAGAGACATAAACGTGGCTGGGCCATGAGTCTTGGTATTACATAATTATCCTCTAGTTTGTGATCAGAAGTGATTACTCAGTGTTGGGAATCCTGAACTCATCATATTAAGAAGCGGGGTGCAGTCTACAGGCTAAAGTCGTCACTGGGCTGACTCTCTTTTGAGCTATAAAAGAGACTAACACGGAAGCAGAGAGGGAGGAGCCTGTTGCTTCCGAGAGAAATGAGCCAGTAATGGACCAGAAATCTCCATGGGAAGAACCACCTAGACCAGCAGTTCTCAACCCCTTCGGTGGTCGAATGACCCTTTCACAGGCGTCACCTGATTCATCACAGTAGCAACATGAACTATTCATGAAGTAGCAAGAAAAATCATTTTATGATTGGAGAGGGGGGTGGTCACCACAACATGAGGAACTATATGAAAGGGTCGCAGCAGGAGGAAGGTTGAGAACCACTGTCCTAGACCAAGAAGCAAACTAATGACAAGACACATGAGGTTGTCCAAAGAATGCTGGGCCCACAGAAAGTGAGCAATTCTTCAAAGCCACCAGTCACTCTGTGGGAGAGAGAGGCAAGACTTTCTATGCTCATAAAAAGCTATGAATCTCGGAACTGACTCAAGGGCAGTGAATTTGGTTTTGAGTTACGTGAAAATCCGTCCAGTCCATTTTAATCGCCTAAGAAAGCATGACGGCTGCGATACTAAATGGTCGGAACGAATCACCACTCTAAGTGCTCAGAATGACTTGCCTAAAGTCACGGTGGACAGAGATGGCTCAGTTCTCCCAAGCCTTCCCTCCATCTAAATGACATTACTTGTCAACCATGTGACCTCTATCCCGATCCCAATCCCGATCCGCGGACCAGAAGTTTTGAAGTGGTCACCGAAGACCTAGAGCGTCCTTAGAGGACTTTTTTTTTTTTATTTTTTTTATTTTTTTTTTTTTGTGGGCATCACTGCCTCTGGTGGTCGTGGGCGCTGCCCAGTGCCGCTCCTGAGAGCCACCGCCGGATTTGAATCGCCAAGCCCGTGGGCCGCAGTCCCGTACTCAACCACTTAGGCCACCGGGGCTCAGTCCCTTAGAGGACTTTTATAATCCCCATAACCAAAACACCAAAGTATTACATTCTTGTGGGGTGTTGACATTCCGCCAAAAATATATTTGTGTGGTCCTGAGAACAGTGGCTTCTGGTTCAGCGACTCATTGATTCCTTCCAACCTGTCTCCCTGTTGTATTTTTCCATTCTCGCTGACCTTGTTTTCTTTGTTAATGTGTGTCTTTTATGTCTGGTGCTCTAACTACCCTCCTCTGTGAAGTACCTCAACTCCTCGCTGGTGCTCGGTGTCTGTGTTATCTAGTGCCACCACAGTCCAGCCCCTAAGCGAACAGACGTGTATTTCCTCCCATTCAGGAGGCTGGAAGTCAGAGCCGGGCTCCAGGGGCAGGAGCTCTCTGTGCTGGCTTCGAGGAAAGGTCCTCATTTCTTCCACTTCTGTTTCCCGGTTCCTGGAGCTCTCACGTGTCTTGGCCTTGCCCTCCCCATCTCTATGCCCTCATTTTTTTTTGTTTTGTTTGGTTTCGACTTCAAGTCAGATTGCCTCAAATCGCCCCCGACACTCTCACAGCCTCGTGAACTGAAGAAAGACAACCCTTCCCCAAAAGAAGCCTCGACCTCCGGCTGTGAGGTTGGAAGCCACAGCACATAGTTTGGGGGTCTTTTGTGAGGGGGTGGTGCGGGGCGGGGTGAGGAGGCGGCACATCAACATGCACAGCACAGCGACAAGTAAAAACCCACAGCTCGTGTTCCCAGAAAGCACAGTCTCCCAGTAATCAGCCTCAACCCTCATCACCCAGAGTCGTGTGTGCTAAAAATATACCCCTCTTCTGCCCGACCCTCCATCCCCTGGAGCAATCAGAGTAGGCCCTCCCAGGCACAGAGAGCTCATGAAAGAGAGGCTCTACATGTTTCCCCTCTTTTTTTAAGCAAGCACCATCTAACTTCTTGGCTCTGTGGACGCCATCCATTGGCCCAAGACCAAACAAGAAAATACGGATTTTAAGAGCTGGCACAACCTCTTCCTGCGATGGCCAAGGCAGGCCCATCTTCTAACAAAACTGCCTGGCCCACTCGACAGCACCCGCCTCACCTCCTGTCACTTCCTGAGAATGCACCCAGACCACCCTACACTGCCACCCTGGAGTCGAGACCAAGAACATAGAGCCCTGTGTAAGGTTTCTGGGGTTCGCTTGTTCTCTATGGGGGCAGGCAGCCTCGGCTTTCTCTCGAGGAGCAGCTGGTGCTTTGGAAGCGGTGATTTTGCAGGTAGCTGACCAACACTTGCCCAGCATCCCAGCCAGGGCCTCACTCTCGTGGCGTCATGGGTTACACACTGAGCTGTTAACTGTAAGGTCAGCAGTTCAAAACTACCAGCTGCTCCATAGAAGACAGACGAGGCTTCTAATTCCTATAAAGAGTTACAGTCATGGAGATTGGCAGGGGCATGTCTACCCTGTCATGTAGGGTGACTTACTTGTGTGTTTTTAAGATTAGAAGTCTTGTTCCAAGAAGGTGCTTTCTCGAGCCTAGGAGGTGGGGAAGCTCAGCCAGCTCCATAGCTTGTTTACAAAAAAGTCAGTCATGGGGGGTGAGTCATGTGCCTTTTGTGTTGTGGGAGCTAGAGAGGGGATCCTTCAATGGGAGTTCTTTGGGGCGCTGTGGAACAAGTGTGTTGTTTTTCTTTTTTTTTCTTTCTTTTTTTTTTAAGGCATCACTGCCCTCAGGTGGTGGGAGTAGGAGGCCCAGCCTTTGCTCCTGGGAGCCGGAATTGAACCTCCATCCCAGTGGGCCGCAGTCCCACGCACAACCACTACGCCACCCGGGCTCAGCCTAAGTGTGTTGTTTTTAAGTGACATTGAACACATTCACCCTCTGGTTTAACCATCACCCTGATTTTTTCCCCAAATGTCCCTGACCTTTAAGAGCAGCTGAGTGTCCCCTACACAATGCGTCCTTCCAACCTCCTCCCTCCCACTGCCACATCGACTGAGACCTCCCTGCACTTGCTTATCTAGCCAGGACTCCGAGTTATTTTGAAGAACGCTTCATTGGCGTGTCAGTCACACACCAGACAACCCCGTCGTTCATTCACATTCAGGAGAGTGGTGTCATGACCCCCACGATCAATTTTAGAACATTTTCTCCTTTCTTGTAGTTATGACAAGGTTAGCTGCCCATTCCCACCCCCACCCACAACCTCCCCCGCCATGCCCCTAGGTAATTATTAATCCGGGCCCTGTCTCTATCGAGTTACCTATCCAAGTTTTCAAATACAGGAAACACTTACAAAACAAAATCAAGAAATAAATAAAGCACAAAGAGTACAAAAGAACAATGACACACTGAGATGGAGTGGAAAGCAGCAGAGGAAAGAGCAGAAAAGACTCACACTCTGGAAGGAAACAGACCCTGAGGGCGCAGGAAAAGGTAGGTGCTGTACTCTAATCTCCTGCAAGCTACTCCACGGCAATCAAACTGACCCTGCTAGGTCACAAGGCTACCTGGGGACTTAGAGAACCCCCTGGGTCTGTCTGTCAGGGAGAGGAGCGGCTCCAAGGAAGACGGGGGCACACAGAGAACCTGCGAGTTAGTGATGGTGTCGTTCTAAGAACTGAGACTCCACTAAGAAGTTAGACTACGCCAAGAAGTTAGACTCCACTGAGAAGTTAGACTACCCTAAGAAGCTGCTTTGAACTGGTCTCCCTCCTTTGGATCTTGCAACACACCATTGCAGGGACGTAGAAGAAGCCCAGTCACGCATTCTGAGCCCGAACAGAGAGAGCGTCCCCACAGATGAAGCTGCCAGCTCAGGGACAAACGGCCTGAGCAGTTAGGGACGTGGACTGCCACCACGCTCAGGGTTCATGGTGTGTGTTGCCAGCTGGCAGATTAGTGGAAGTCAGGCTACTCACAGCAAGGTCAACAGTTCTAAATGCCCCACTGCCCGTGGTGGGGAGATGAGGCCTTGTGTTCCCGCCAAGTTTCAGGGTCTCCGTGGGACAGTTCTACTGTGCCCTCTAGGCTTCACTGTGTGTTGGAAGAGCAGTCAATGACAGCCAGTGGGGCCAGATTATTCCCCTGCAGAGAGCCTCAGGGGCGCAGAGCAGGGAACCCCCCAGCCAGCCCCTCTGCAGGGGACAGAGGAAGTCATCTGTGCCGGGGAAGGTAAAGCCTTAGCCGTCCTGTGGAGCGTTTCAACGCTGTCCTGCAGGATTGGGAGGAATTGGAATTGGCTCCCTGGCAAAAGGTTAGTTTTCCCAGTTTGTTTTGGCCTGGCCTGGCTGGCCTGGTTTGGTTTGGTTTGGTTTGTTATTTCCCGACCAGACTCAGGGCAGGGATTTCACCACACCCCTTGTGACGTCCCCAGATCCTGAAAGCAAGGCTCATGAGGCCTCCTCTGCAGCAGGATGACCCCTGGCCACCAAGTCCCAGCGAGAGAAACACGGAAGGATGAACTCCAGGGCCATCAAGGAGTGTCTTGTCAGCACAGGGCAGGGCAGGATGGCCGGGCGGGGCTGCTTTCAGATTCAATGGCCTGGAGGGAACCAGATCGCTGATAGGGAGAAGATGCAGCAGTTTGTGTCTACCCCGGGTGCATTCCAAGCCCCTCAAAGACCCTGTGCCTCAGCGGGCAGGTGGGCGGATCACATGGAGAGCTCAAGTCCCAACTCTCCCTGTGCTTGTGTCTGTGACATTGGCCAAACTCTTCACCCCACTGAACCACCATTGACTCTCGGGGGTCTTACTTGGGACGTGGGGGTGGTGAAGCGATGGCGCGGCTCCTGGGACGTGCAAACTGAAAGGCTGGTGGGGTCCAGAGCACCCAGAGGTGCCTGGGGAAAAGGTTGGAGGATCCGCTTCCCAATAAACCAGCCCTGGAAATCCCTCCACACAGTTCGGCTCTGACACACAAGGGCTTGCTTCCCATGAGCCAGAATGGAGTTGCTGGCAACCGGTTCAATGCCACCTTACCAGACAAGCCCAGCGCCCTGCCACCGAGTCCATGCTGGCTCCCCAGGATTGGAGCCTCGTCTTTCGCCTGCAGAGCGGCAGATGGCCTCGAACTGTTGACCTTGTGCCGCCAAGCAGCTCAAGGCAAACATACCCTCTAGGCCATCGGGGGCCCTAAAATAATCCTAGGACGGTTGAAAGGAGCTCTAGACGATAAAGTACCTGAAATGCTTACTGATAAAATGCCTTTCTCTTGGATACCATGGATTATCTAAACATGTCAGCCCTCCCTTGAATGCTTTCAGAGGCTTCTCTGAGGGGAGCAAGCTTGGGTGTTCTGGGTTCACTCACGGCCAAGCAGTCCGTCTTGGCCACTGTCTGCTCTGCATTCTGGCCAGCCAGGAGAAGACAAGCATCTGCCTCCACCCTGCTGCCTTCTAAACAGATCTGGGCTCAGTCACCAGCCCCGAAGAAAGCCTTCGATGCAGGGCAGCCGTCTGCAAACTGCACCCAAACATGACCAGTCATCAGACCAGGCTGGTGCCTGCAGGAAGTTCTGAAATCCCTGTCTGGCAACAGACCTGGTAGCAATGAGTTTTCGTCCTTCTGGTATCGTGATTCCCTTTGAATCTCTAAGGACAGCTCTCGGTCCGCTCTGGGGGGTGGGGGGATTAGAAATCACCAAACGACAAGTTTAAATGTTTTATGAACAGTACATTTCTCCTTCTTTATTCACGGAGCTATCCTGGAGAAGGAAGATATCCTAAAAGGAAAAAGTCAAACAGGACTCACTATTAACAAATCCTTACAGGTACCTTCATTTTAAAAGGTCAATATGTGTGTGTGCCTATGCCCACAGCCTCTGAGTTGATTCTAACACAGAGATTCTATTGGACAGGGCAGAGCAGCAGAATGAAAGCCTGCCTAGTTCTGAACTGCCCCGATAGCCTCTCAAAGTTACAAATGTACATGTTGATCTATGTGTTGGTTCTAAAGCAGGGGTTCCGTCAGACAAAGCAGACAGAAGGAAGCACCGCCTGGTCCTGAACCGACTCAAGGACACCTCACAAGAGCAGCAGCTCCCTTCCCCTGCAGCCACACATACTGTGCCATCTTCCTTGACCATTCCCTCTAGATGGCTCTCACTTCTTTCTCGTGAGGGCGACTAATGTTGCCATCCACATCCCTGCCCTGTAACCTTGAGCCCTTGTGTAAGCGCATCTGCAGGATAATCCCAGGGGTGAAGTTGCTAACTCTGCACATAGGAATGTGCATTTCAAATACTGATAGCTACTCTGGTTCTTCAGAATAGTTGCATCACGGGCCCTTGTCACCTACCCTAGATAAGATTTCCTGTTCCTCAGGAATTATCAGGCTTGCTTATCTTTGCCTACCTGGTAACTTGCCCCAAACCGTGTCAGTAGTATTTCAGAGTAAGTTTTAGTAGCCGTATGCTTTCTTCCAAACCAGGCTGGTGGAAGGGATAGGGACTAGCAGCAGGAGGGTGGGGGTGGGGTGGGGTTTAGCAGGTTTGGCCCTACACACCCACGGCGGTGAGTCCACTGGCTCACTGGTGTCTGACAAAGACAACGTGTATTCTTCCTTTAAGGTTAGGGGAACTGCTCCTGCATCTTTAAAACCATGGACTCAAACCCTCCAGATAAAGGAATCCAGGGATCTCACAGCCAGAAAGTGGATTCTGACTCACAGAGACCCGACCGGACAGAATCAAGCTGCCCCTTTGCGTCTCTGAGACCTTGAATCTCTACAGCAGCAGGCAGTCTCGCTTGTCTCCCACGGAGAGGCTGATGGCCGGGAACCACTGGCCTTGCACTTAATAGAGCTGGGTCACCTCGGCTCCTAAGCCAACCCTCCTCCTGGCAAACACCCCGTCTCTGTCACCGCCATGGGCTGTGTGTGCCGTTGTAAAGGTGACAACAAACCTTGTCTTGAGCTAGCTCCCCACCTGCCGTCAAGTCCGTTCCAGCTCAGAGACATGACCATGGCAGAGAAGTTGGTGGCTTCAAACCTCCAACTTTATAGTTAGTAGCCAATGCTTTAACCGCGGCACCACCAGAGCTAGCTCGTCTTGCCCTAACCTGTTAACTGTCATCTAGTTGATTCGACAGAGAGCAGCCCAACAGAGCAGAGTAGAATGACTCCGTGGGGTTTAGAAATTGCTGGTCTGTATGGGGGCAGACAGCCTCATCTTCCTGCCATAAGAGGCTGGTGGATTTGAACCACTGACCTTGCATTTAGCACCCCGATGCTTCAACCCACCATACCCCAGACTATTCCTTTCTTACATTCAAGCCTCGGTTCCCACACTCTGCTTGTCATTGGACTCCCTCTCTGCCAACAAGTCCATGCCAACTCACAGCAGCCCTCTCTGTTAGGCAGGGGAGAACTGCCCTGTGGGCTGCTGGGACTGTCACTCTTCTCGGGAGTAGAAAGTCCCATCTGTCTCCCGACCTGCTGGTGCCTTTGAACTGCTGACCCTGTGGTTAGCAGCCCAACACATAACCAGCATGCCAGGGCTCCTAGACACTAGATTCAAGCTAACAAAGAATTGAATACATCTGTTTCCACTTACCTGCAAATTCACTTACAGGACCACTTAGGCACTGACCCCTCGGGGCCCTGTTTGTATTGCCAAATATTTAGCATCACCGGGGTCAAACCCACTAAAAGTCAATGACACTTCAACTCTTTGATTACTAAAGCTACTCCACATCTCCAAAGTCTTCTTGGGGCTGATTGCCCAGCTGGGAACTTGTGTTAGTCCGGGTAGACTAGAGAAACAACTTATAGGCACACGTATGGATATAAGGGTACAGTTTATATACAAGAGGAATGGGACAGTGAGAAAGCATCCCACTCCAGTCCAGTACAAAGTCATAAGTCTGATATTAACCCATATGCCTGATACCAGTCTATAACGTCTTCTTCCGACTCACGAAGTCACGGGCCAGTGGGTGCAGAATCCCAGCGCTGGCAGGGGTCTCCCTATGGCTCCTCACTTCCAGGGCTCAGGGTCCATCAACAGCATCCAGTGGTGGTACAGGCAACTCAGCGCTGGCAGGGGTCTCCACGTGGCTTCACCAGCTTCAGAGGTCTGGTTCCATCAGGGCTAGGCCATGTGGTTTCTACTCCAGCTCCTTGGATGCTGCCATCTTGTCTTGTCCGTAGTAATTCATCATCTCTGAGACTAACTCCCAACAACTGGGGAGATAGCTTCTCATCTCCATGAGGGAAATATCGTGAGATTTCCCAGAAGTCTCAGGAGAAAGCCATGCCCACACGGAGGCCTCATTGGCTACTCAATGACTATCTCCATATTAACAGGCTAGACTCCACCCCTACATCTCAATCATGAAATTAACATAAGCACATGACCGCCACAGAACTAAAGGGTTCAATGTCTCCAAGATACCTTCTGTTAATAGCCTCTTCTCAAGTGTCCTGAACAGAAGCACTGGCTATGCTTGGCAGGGCCCCATTTTAAGGGGAAACTGGACTTGAACTCCAGGAGCTAGAAATATGAAGACGTGGTGTTGCTCTCAAATACGGGAGTGGGACATGTAGAATGTAATCTGAGTTCACTTTATGGGTTAAATTGTGGCATTTCTCCACTCACCCCTCCCCCAATAAATGTGAAGTCCTCATACTTGGACCTATGACCTATTTGAAAATACAGTCTTTGAAGAGGTTATCAATTAAGTTACCACAACAGTGTCAAGTGGTTCCTCATGCTATGTAAATGGTGTCCTTAAAAAGGAGGAAAAGAGAAACAAGACACAAGAAGACAGAGGGAGGGGGTCATGCGATGCTATAGCCGTGAAAAAGAATGCCAGGAGCTCCCAGAAGGTCAGAGAGAGGCTCAGACCTCTCAGGATTCAACACCTAGGCTGGATTTCCATCCTCCAGAATGCTGAGCAGTCGCTTGTGTTCTGTTGTTGCTGTTGTATTCGTGGTGAGCCCGGGCACACAGAGTAGCCCTGTTCCATTCAGCTGCCAGGACCCTGGCCTTTCAGATCATCGTGTCTGTCTACTGAGGCATTTCTGGGTGGGCTCAAACCACCAAACTTTTAACATCCTTAGAGAACACATAGAGCAAGTCACCACTCTGCCCCCACGGAAGCGAAGAAGACCAGAATGGTTGCATACTGATAATCCCTGGTTTGTATCCTCAAAGTCAAGGGCACTTTCAAGGTCAGTACCAGCCAGAGAACCAAGTTCAAAAGCACCAGTCTTTCCTGCAGGGGAAAAAGACAAGGTTTTCTGCCCCCAAACAGAGTTACAATCTTGGAAAACACAGAGGCAATTCTACCCTGTTCTGTAGCATCACGGTAAGTCAAAGTGAGGTAGGCTTGGCATTTGAGAATGTGGATTAAAAGCAACTTCACACAGAGAGAAGAATCGCCGTCAGCATCGGCCCACTGCAGAGTCCCATGAGAGAGTGATCGCCTAGACCTCCAACCCCTTTTCTCCTCTCAGTTCTGACACCAGACTTTCCCTCCCTCTGCACTCTCTACGTCTCAGCTGGCTCCCATAATGCATTCCAATGGCCACACAGGACTCACAATTAAAAGGTTTATTAGGAAAGCAACAGGTTACAATGTAAGATCAGAAATTCACAGGATACCGTTCTTCTTGGCCTCTCATTCATTAGTTCCCTTTCTCTCCATCTCCTTGGGCAACGTTACAGGGCATTTCTAAGACTGCCAACAAATGCCGTTCTGCCATAAGTGTTATCCCAAAGATGCTCAGCTCTAGGTTCATGGCTTGGCAAACCTAGCTCCCCTGTTAAGTGCGTAAGGGCACCCCTGCTTGCAAGCAAGCAAGCTTCCTGCCTGAAGGGATTCAACTGTATGCTCTCCGGGGGGCCAGAGGGGTGATAAGACTACCTCCACCCGCACCCCTGTCTCCTGCTCTGGCCCTTGGTCATTCTGCTGCTGTTCCTTTGCTACTTCCTCCCAGGTCTCAGCTTTCTGTCCCAGAATCAAAGAGGTTTAAAGCGTGACAATCTCAGAGCCCAAAGAATGCACCCCACTCTTGGCTCATCTTTCTTGATAGCAGTGAGATCCCTGATGGCTGCTTCTGAGATGGCCCCTTTTATACCCAGCTGGATGGCAACGTGACCAATCTCTACATTGTAGTTCCTGTTAACAATCACACCCAACTGAATCATATGGCCCTATCACCATCTCCCCCACCTTCTCTTAGCCAGGTGCATCAGGATAAGAGGAAATACACCCACCTGTATGGTCCCATCCAATCATTTGGTGGAATTTACAAAGACTATGACTAGAAGATCCGTATCAAATAATTCACTGCACTGCAGAGGATTGAGTTCTCCTGAAACACCCTCTGAACTAATTATTCGGCATGGCCAACATGGGAATTTGAAAGAAATTAGACTGGAAACACAAGTTAGATAAAAGGCTAGACTGGAAACACAAGATGGATGAAGGGCATAGTGAAGAAAGACACTATCTCCAGGTCTTCGTGGAGAAAGTATCACTTGAGGTGGTGTTGAGGAGACAGCACCCCAGGAAGGAGGAATGTGAGGTAGGATAGGAAGTGGACACAGTCCAAACTTCAGGTTGCTACCTGGCATGAGGGAAAGGCCAGAGGGAGGTCCCAGTCCAAGGCTAGAGGTGGAGGGAGAGGTGGAATGGCTGAAATATGTGGGAATATCCTCCAGCACTTGCGATCGATTATTAAATAATTAACCTAATATATACTAGATTGCAAAATAACCTCACTACTGCAGAGGGCTGCAATTTGAAAGTCTCTTGGAAAGAGTCAGTTCATGACTATTGTTTTCTGACCTCAAGTAGAGAACCCTGACATTCATGCTCTCTTCTCAACCCTGTACCCTGATTCCGTCAGGGAGGAAGCCTGTCAGGCGATCATCTGGGTGGAACCGCTGGTACTCTTGAGCAAACCAGGAGGCTGGACCGCCGCTGAAGAGCCTCTGTGGAACGCTGCTTGGTGGAACGCTGAGCAGAAGACATGCCAGGGGTCATGGGTGGGCTCTTAGAACAGCTGTTCTGAACCCCTGCATGCTCCAAGGAATCCCCTGGGGAGTTTTCATAAACTCCTGGAATGGATCCCAGCCATCTCTGGGTGGTGCAGGTTGGCAGTTCAAGGCCACCCAGAGACTCCTTGGAAGAAAGGCTTAGAAATTCACTTCTGAACACCCAGCTGCTGAGACCCAAGGGAGCACACAGAGCCCGACTCAGCCCAGCGTGAGTTGGAATCCATTTCATGACAACTGAGTTGTGGAGGGGGGAGCCAGGCATAGTGGTGAAGCAGGAATCACTCTCAGGGACAACCAGAAGGGATTTCGAGAAATCACTGAGCGGAAAACTTTTGAACCCACCCCCCGCCCCACCCCAGGGAAGGGGAAGAAGCAATCCAAGAATGGCACTGGGGACCACATTTGCAGTCCGGACCATGAGCTCTATGGAGTTCGAGAAAAAGAGAGCTGCCATTCATTTCCTTTCATCACTTAATCTCTGTCCAGGACCTTGTCTTGCTCATCCGAGGACGCACCCCCCACCCCCGCAAGGTGAATGAGGTGATTCTCTAGCACAATGGTTCTCAAACTGTAGGTCGTGACCCCTTTAGTGGAGGACCACTGCTCTAGCAGGACCCAGTCCATGCCTGGTAAGGCACTGAGATCCAAGGAAGGGGTCCTTAGCTACCACGTAAGTATCACACCGAGCAGGTCAATCAACTTGAGGAGCAGGGAGGGGGGAAGTCGAGTAGGTTTGCTATTCGATCAGCACGAAAACACAGAAGATGGACTCCAGCATGAAACGACCTAACTGTGTGCATGTGTGTGTGTGCAGATAACACACATGTACACAGAAAGAAGTTTCAAAAAGTTCATGGGAAATGTAATTTGTCCACATGCAAATAAATATCTACTTTAATATATGTTCATATATAATGTACTTCTTAAGTGTATATGTCATATTAAGATATTTATTTAAAGATATTTAGAGACATTGGCTGAGCCCTGGTGGCACAGTGGTTTGTGCGGGGCTGCGGCCCACAGGGTTGACCGTTCAAATCCAACAGCAGCTCTCCAGGAGCAAGGCTGGGTGGTGATGCGAGAAAAAAGAAAAAAAGAAAAGAATATATTTAGATACATTCATATTGTGTATATGTACTATATGTACATATATACATGCACACATATGTATGTGTGTGTATCTCTTACTCGTTCTGTTTCTTTAGAAACCATTTCAGTCAGAGATGACTGGGCACCAGGGGAGGGGGTAGATAAGTAAATAACAAAATATGAATGGATAAAACTGGCTTCTCCCTCTCTAACAGAAAGGGAAGGTGTGGTATAAGTGTGGACAACAATGAACGAAGCCAACTCACTCACCCCAAGTAGTCCCTGACGTAGCTGAGTTCCCTTCCCATGTTCCTAAGTCGTGTCTGACGTTACATAACACTCTCCCGTCTTTTCCATTTCCTTTGATTTTCCTTTCTATTTTTCTACTTTTCACTACGATTGCCCTCTAGTCTCAGGAGCTTTGTAAGACTGAGCTTTGAGCATCAGCCAGAGAACATTTGGGACTGATACCATCAGCAAGCAAGGCGCCACTGTGCAGCGTGACTGTGACCATCACAAAGATCTTTCTCCAAACTAAAGCCAAACCGGAGATTGTCAGTGAGGTTGGCCTTAAACTGGAGGATGACTGGTATTGGTGGGCTGGTCTCTCTAGCTCCCAAACTATCGTCAAAACATACCAGCTTTCCCCAGGACCTTGAGGCAGGCGGCAAGTTGCCCTGTCACTCGTTGTGCTGTTGCAGACACTTAACTGTCTGCTCAGACATGTGGATGCCCACGTTGAAGACTATATGCAGGGACTTCTAAGTGTTTGTGGGGAAAGCCCATCTCCTCTTTGTTGCATTTTTTCCAGGAACTTTTGAAGCCCCCTCTCACTCTGGCTTCTGTTTTACCACAGTGTGAGTATGTTCTGGGCACTGGGGTGTAACCGGACGTGCTCTCTCTGCCAGACTTGGAGGAAATGTTTTTCAAGGGAAAGGGCGCCTTTGTTCCCCTCCTCCTTCTTCCTACGGGCTGCTGTGTGATGGTACAACATGACTGAGGGGGAGGAACCATCCTAGGTCTTGGAGTGGCACCCTTCATTTGGAGGAGAAAATAGATGGAGGGGGCCTGGGTCCCTGCTGGTCCTGGAGCCCCCAGTCCACCCCAAGTGGAGTGTCCCTCTCTGGATTTGAGAAGATGCTTCTCTGTCATGTGTAAGACACTGAAGCCTTGTTTTTCCATCATATGCAGCTAGTCTAAACATACTGACACAGAACTCTGTGCACCTCTATGCACCAGCCCCGTTCAGCAAAAACACACAAGCAATGTCCAGATGGCCTCCACCACACCCCTCTCAGCTCATCCGAGTTGTTGCCTGAGAGCCTTCTGGCCGTCACTGGGGTTTCGTCGCCCCTCCCTTGGCCACCTCAGCCTGTGAGACACAGACAGCAGGAAGGAATGAAGAGTTTTTCTGGAAGGCCTTGCCCACAGCTGCCTCATTGTCAAACCTGTTTTACTGCTGCTGCGTGTGCTCTGCTGCCCTAAAGATGCAATGGCCCCCTGATCCTTCCAGAGAGCTTCCTATGGCACTGGTAATCCCCCAGGAACAAGGGCCCCAAAATAAGCCAGTCCCTACTGGCCCTCTGACCATGAGGGTTGCTTTGATGGCATCCTTCTCCTGACAGGCTGCCAACGCAGATGCACTGCAGGCCTGGGGTTGGTTGGCGCAGGCCTCTGCTGACACTTGGTGACGGTGTGCCAGAGGAACGATGTGTTTGAGAATCAGAGATGTCACCTTTCTGCCCTGACCTCAGTCAAGCCCCAGACTCTCAATGCTTCAGATGGATACTGCAACTCCTGCCTCTGGGGAAGGTCCTGCTGAGATGGCAGCTGCCACCCAGCTGACACTGTGGAGCTGTGGTCTGCAAGCTGTAGTGGACCAGCGTTTGTCAGAGTAGAACTGGGACCCAGTCGCCAGGCCTTTCTTCCTAGGCACCTGTGGGAGGACACAAAACTTGGACGAGTTTGAGGGCATCGTTGGTGCATCTTCCAGTCAGTAGGCGAGCATGTTCATTATGTGCGATGCCCAGCATTCGGAGCCTGAGAGAAACGCCCTGGACAACAAGTACCACAGAGACACTCCTGAGAGTCTCTAGCTTCTAGATCCCCAGAAACTGCTCTGTGCAGCTGGTCTTTGAACCTCCGAGCTGTGATGAACCAGAGTCGACTTGACTGCATGAAAAAACACCTTTGACCGGAGACCTCGTGTGTTCTCCTGGCGGCACTTCAAAACTGAGGCTCTCTCCATCTTCTGTTACTATCAGGCCATTGAAAATAGCCGGGCTTGGATCAGGTGTCCCATAATCCTCAAATTGGTCCCTGTTGGCTTTCTTGGCTGTTGCTTCCGTGGGTGTGGAAGTCTGTCACAGCTTCAACCTCGCCCCCCACCCCTGTGTCTATGATGATGATTTTTGGTCCAGTTGAGAGCGTTTTCGTTGTTTCTTTTGTTCCTGTTGAGATGTAATCTTCATCAGGAATTGCTTTCAATTAGCATCACTTTCAGCCAGCAAGCTCGTCTTCAATGGCAGCAGGCTGCAGGGGGTTGGACATCACAATTAAGAAAACCCTATGGGCAAAATTGCTCTCTATAATAAGTCAAGGGGTCACCAGGAGTCAAAGTCAACTTGATGGCAGCGGGCCTGGAGTTTGGTGCGTGCCCGCCTTTGGTTTGTTTGTGGCAAGTCGAACAGGACGCAGCAGCAGAATGCGGGCTGTTGCCAGTCCATTGCTGCCTACAGCAGCTGAGTCTGAGATCGGCAGGAAAGACACGCAAATGTTCAGTGCTCACCGTGCTTGACCTGGGAAATTCTTGGTGCGTCACTCCTCCAACCAAACCCAGGTAGATGGTGGCACAGAGAAGCCAAGACCAGTTAACCAGTAACTGGTTGATTGTTCCGAGATCATTATGTTCTGTTAAGTCAAAGCCACATCAGCTGGCTGGAGGGTAAATATCTTCCTTCCTTGATCCCCAAACAAGGAAGTCATTGAGCAGGCAAGCCGGGGTTGCAGATTGTCCTCTGCTTATCTTCCTAAAGGAAGGCAATGCAAAGATAAACTGAGAGAAGCCCCTAGCTTCATCTCAATGCCCATGGGTCTGAGCCCCAGGGGCATAGTGGTTGAGTGCGGGACTGCGGCCCACTGGTTTGACGGTTCAAATTCAGCAGCAGCAAGGCTGGGTAGCTCCCACGACCACCAGATGGAAGTGATGACAAAAAAAAAAAAAAAAGAATGAAGGGGTGGGATTTAGCCTGTCAATCAGGCCATAGCTTGATGACCTCATTTTGAGGCATGAAGGAGATAAATACTCACTAGAGGCAGGACACACACTCGGTCCCTGCAAGACATTCGTGTTGACAAAGCCAGAGGGAGACAGGCTGATGGCAGTCAGAGACTCAGAGCTGGAGAAGTCACATGGAGACCCCCGCTAGTGCTGAAATGCTTACTCTGCCACTGGACCCACAGGACTTTCCACCCACTGGCCTGTGATCATCCTGCATTAGGCATCGTGGCATGTACTTTGTGAGTCTGAAGAGGAATTGGTGGACTAATATCAGACATATGGACTAATATCAGGCTTGCATTCTTGATCTGGACTGGGCTGGGATGTTTCTCAATATTCAATTCCTCTTGTATAGAAAGCTCTTTCTTACACACACATGAGTGTCCATGAATGTGTTTCTCTAGCCAACCCAACCTAACATCCTGCTGCTTTATGTTGTGCAATTTCTGACCTTTCACAGATTTCGAAGCCGCTCTCTCTTTTCAGCAGCTTCAAGAGAAGTCTAACGACATCTAAATCTCTGTCAGATTACTCTATAAAAGTACCACGGGTAAGACAGGCCTGGACATTTACTTTAGGAAAACCAGCCACCTAAAACCCTCAGGGCCCATCCCACTTGGACGCACAAGGGCTCCCGCATCATGAGTCAGAATCCACTCCACCACAACCGGCCTGCGGGCCCCTCTGAGAGCCAGGCTTCTGGCTGCTGCAGCTGCTGCCGGTCCCAGGGCCCAGTCCCACTCATGGTTAGCAGTGTTGGTTCACTTCTGATTCACAGGGACGCTTGACTTATTTCTAATGCAGTTCTGTTTCAAAGTGGGCCGTGTGGAAAGTTCAAGACCCACCAAGGTTAACCTATACCAATTGTAGCTAGAGCAGGCGGGGTCTCCTAATTTTGCTTTCTTTTTAAAACATCGCATGGACACATTTCTACTTGGGAGCAGAGGGCACAGGCCACAGTAAACCTCACTGTCACTGAGCTGATTCTGAGTCCCCGCGACCCCTGGAGATAGAGTAAACTGCCCTTACGGATTTCTGAGATGGTAAATCTTCATGGGAGCAGAAAGTTTCATCTTTCCCCCTGGGAACAGATGGCAATTTCGAACTTCCGACCTTGTAGTTAGCAACCCACTGTGTAAACACCACACACCCAGGGCTCCTTGGGGTGATGGTGGAGGGTATGGCAGGCATGTACTCCTGTCAATTTCATGATTGGAAGTGTAGGGGTGTCAGTCTGGAGATAGCCAATGAGACGTCCGTGTGGGCATGACTTTCTCCTGAGAATTCTGGGAAATCTCAAGACATTTCTCCTATGGGTGTGAGAGACTTACAGCTGAATCCTTTGGAGATATTGTAACTGATGAGATAAATGGAAGCATGCTGATAGACCCTGAATCCTGCAAACTGGAGAAGCCAGAGGAGAAGCCTACCCTGATGGAACCAGAACTGTGAAGCCAAAAAACCCACATAGAGACTCCTGGCGGTGCTGCAATGCTTGAGAAGCTACAGAGAGGACCCTGTCAGTGCTGGGATGCTTCTACTACCATGGGTACACAAGACTCTGCACCCACTGGCCAGCAATTGTCCTGGTATCATTCCATGTGCCTTGTGAATCTGAAAAAGACTTTATAGACTGGTATCAGACATATGGGCTAATATCAGACTTGTGGACTTGGACTGGACTGGGTTGGGATGCTTTCTCAATGTTCCATTCCTCTTATCTATAAACCTCTCCCTTAGATATCTATGTGTGTTTATGAATTTGTTTCTCTAGTCTACCCGGACTGACCCAGAGGGGGAACCACCAGAGGTGACAAGGGGGCAAGGGGACGATGGGAATCTGGAAGGTGCTGTTGGAGAAACCACTGAGAGAGTGCGCTAAAGACCAGCCCAAGCCCTGGCTGTGGCTCAAAGGAATATATGTCTATCTGTCACTTGATGGCAAAGAGATGAGGTCTGAGCTGAACCCAGATTGCCTTACAGACTCAGAAAGGTCGCTGTTTCCCCCAAGCTTTCCTGGTTTACAGCCA
>PVJH01022470.1:0-36613 GCA_004026705.1 Nesogale talazaci
GGTGACCCTCACCTAGTGTCCTATATGCTCGGGGTCCCCCGGGAGACCTCCCAGCACACCCCTTTTCTATTAAAATGCCCAGTGTGGAAGCTGGTCTGTGGCTGAGACCCCAAAGGGCGGCAGAAGAACTCACAGATGTCTGGGGAGAGTGAGGCGAGGACAGCGAAACTCTGTCTCTAGTCCTTGTGACATGTGACCCGGAGAGACCTGTCCCTAGTCGAGGAGGAGGAGGAGGAGGAGGAGGAGGAGGAGGGGGAGGGGGAGGAGGAAGAGGCCCTTGCCCCTGGAAGACATGGCTGCCGCGGTGGAGGCAGCCCCGGGCTCATCCCTGACACTGTCTCCTGCTGTCCACATGTTTGCAGTAGGCAGAACCTGTGCAGCAGCCCCAGCCCCACCTGGCTTGTTAGGACTGACAGAGAGACAGCATCACTTAGATGCCAAGGCCATGGCTGTTGTTCCTGGGCCCCCTCCAGTGCGGCCCGATGGACCACAGAGGAAACCGCACCCGGGCCTGCGCCGTCCTCCCAGCCCTTGCTCTGTTCGAGCTCATGGCTCAATCCATCTCATGGACGGCTCCCTGTCTTCCACTGCCCCTCTGCTTGACCAAGCATGCCAGCCTTCGCCAGGGACTGCGCATTCCTGACACGTCCCAAACACCAGAGCCAAGGCTTCGCCACCCTTGCCTTTAAGGAGGGAGCGAGCGTGTGCTCTGCACACTGGTCGTCTTCTTTTGGCAGCCCAAGGTCCTTCCCGTCGTCTTAGCCAGCACCGCGAGTGGTGCGCACCGACCACTCCTCAGTCCTCCACGTCCTTCCGTGCCCCGTTTTCACAGCACGGGAGACCGGAGAGATCATGGCTGGGCCAGGTGCACCGGGGTCCTCTGGGACATTTTCCACCTCTTGGGACTGGAGGGCCTGGTGCGGCGGCAGGTTTACCCACTGCAGCGGGGATGTCTGCTCTCTTCCCTGCTGCTCTGCAAGACTTCCCAGAATAAAAGCCCGAGACACAACACACTAACCACAACAGACTGATGACGAGAATGAAAGCAAGCATGTATTCTTTTTCCATGGAAAGCCAGCTCTGGGGAGCACCCAGCCACAGACCCACGGGCCAGCAGAGGTGCCCTGCGCACACACGAGCAAGCTCTGGAACAGAACACGGCGCCCTGAACGGCCCCGGCTTCTGGAACCCACTGAGCTGGAGCGCTCCCTAGATGAGCGGATGCCCTGAAACACACGACTCCAGGGTCATCTTGTAACTGTGTAACAGATGGCTCAAAGAATACGCACTATCACCTGCAGGTACGGTGCTCCTTCAGAGAGCCACCTTCAGGGGACCAAATGGCGACATTCACGCTGGCGGAGCAGACTCGAATCCTGCGGGGGCAGGGTCGTCCAGCTAACTGAGCACGGAACAGCCGGGGGCAGCAGGGAGAACGCTGCCAGCCACGGCACCATTCCATGGGATCCTCGTCTTACCAAAGACGCGCTTTTGAAATTTCATTTTAAAAAAGGCCAAGGTAAGGGCTGAGCCCCGGTGGCGTAGTGGTTGTGCACGGGACTGTGGCCCACTGGGACGGAGGTTCAGTTCCAGCAGTGGGGCTGGGCCTCCTACTCCTACCACTGGAGAGCAGTGATGCCCCCAAAAAAAGGCCAAGGTGAGTTAAGATTCAAAGGCAGGCACATTTCTGACATTCTCATGAGGTGACTAGAGACCTTCAGGACAGTAGCCACCTGAGAGTCACCTGGGTGTCCCAGAGGGGCATTCTAAGAAGATGGGGATATTAGCAGCCCCTCCACCCGTTCCTTTTAATCCCGGTGGGGTGCCTGGTTAGGGAGCTGCAGCCACGGAAACCAGCCCCTCTGAGCTGGGCTCCAACACCTGGTGACCCCAGGTGTGTCCCCGCAGACCAGACCGGGGGGGGGGGGGTGTTTCTGGAGATGGATCGTGACTCCGCCATAGGACGGGCCAGGCCGCGCTGACTCCTCCTTGCATCACTGTCTGGTGGTGCTGTGGGACGGGGAACAGCTCTGAGGTCTCGTCATTTTTTAATTACTGTTGACCCAAGCCAAGGCCACAGACCTCTTCTTAACAGCAACGGCAAGACTGCTGATGTCAGTACGTCAGTACTCCAGGGTGACATACTGGTAGTGTCATAAATTCCTGTCGTGAAGTACAGGCGTGGAGTCTAGCCCAGCAATCAGGTCACAGCCGCCTCCTTGTGGAGGTGGCCACCTCATAAGGAGGGTCCTGGGAACCTCCCTCCCACCCCTCCCCCCTCTCTGTCTCCACCTTCATACCAGCAATCCACACTGAGACCTGTGTGAACCCTGGGAGGCTTCCGCCACTGGATCCACAAGACACACCCCCACGGGCCTGTGATCTCTGCATTCTGCATCACTGCATGTGACTTCGTGAGTCTGAAGAGGGTCTTACAGACTCGATCTGGATTGGGCGGGGATGTTTTCCTGACATGCATTTACTTCTTGATATAAAGTTCTCTCTTCCACATAACATGAGTGTCTCTGGATTTGTTTCTCTAGGCAACCAATCCCGGGAGCAGGACACACAGCACCAACGAATGCTTCCGGCAGAATCTTTCCTGCCTTTCACAGCGTTCTGCTCCATACCTGGGTAGCAGAAGCACGGAACCAGGACTCAGGGGGAAGTGTTTAATGTTGCCTAGCTGTCTGTTTGATGAGTGGTACGGTTCAGCACATAGATGGAGGGGGAAAGGGATGAAGATGAAGGGAGGAGTGGGGAAGAAGGAAACGATAGAGGAAGAAGAGGAGGAGCCCTCTGGAGGAAGGCAAGAAGGGGGGTGGGGAGGAGACAGTAGAAGGAATGTCAAGGAGATGGAAGTGATGACCAGACAGGAGGTGATGGCAGTAGGAAGAAATGGGTCTCAGGGGTCCTCAAACTATGTACGTACGTACGGCCCACGGGACGCATGCGGTCTGCCGGGTGTTTTTGCCGCCGCTGCCTGTCCTGCTTAGCAGCCAACTCATCCCAGGGCCCACAGTGAATTTGTTCACAGTTTTTTGTTTTTAACTCCAACAGTCTGAGGGACAGTGAACTGGCCCTCTGTTAAAAAGTTTGAGGATCCCTGAAATGGGTCTGGAGGAGGAGGGGGAGGAGGAAAAGACAGGCGAAGATGGGGGAGGAGAAGCAGAAGGGGTGAGGAGAAGGCACAAGAACCAGCAGGAGACCAATGAGCCCATCAGACACTTTCCAAGCAGCCCAACTTCCAGCTTAGGCCCCAATCTCAGGGTAGAGTCTATTAGTACAATGAGCCGACAGTCTCACACGTCCAGAAAGAGAAAGAGCGTATTCAAGTGATGTGCGCGCTGAGCTCCTTAACCCCACAGGCTTTGTCTTCTGGTTTACACTATCAGCTAACGTGTCTCCTGGCGCCTCCCAACCACCAAGAGTTGTGTAGCCGCACCGCTCTGCTGGGTGGGAGAGCCTTCCTCTCCCAGAAGGAGGCATTTCTAAGAAAATGGCGACGCACAATTTCGCACAATTCCTGTCCTTAGTCTGCTCTGCCCACAACAAGGGTTCTGAGAACATGGCACCAGGTCTCAGAAAGAAGAATCTGGACTCTTGCTCCACAGTGGACTCGACGCCCCCCACTATACAGGCTCTCTGAACAGGGAGGCACATGACTGAGCGTTAGAATAAACAGCATTGATTTTATTTCTACTTTAAACAGAGATTTAATAAGCTTTGACACAAGGGAGATGGCACTCAGCTCCTTGGTACACAGAGTTCGGCTGGGGAGCCACACTCTTGAGGACCAGTCGCCCCGCAGCCCCAACCCTGTCATCTGTCTCGTAGCACCAGGGCACGAGTTCTGCCACAGTCCTCTAGAAAAGCAACACCCCCCCAAATCACGAGGACACACAGGATCAGGGAGGGGTGTGTGTGCACACGCGCGTGCGTGCGTGCGTGCGTTCAAGAGAGAGGGAGAGAAATTCTAGGAAGCTAATGAATGGATGAAACAATAACGAAGCCTGACTCTTGACGCGACTGCTTCGTGGTTGGAGAGCAAGCAGGAAAGGTTACAGAAATAGGAGTTGCCACTGTTCGCTGTGCCGTCAGCTTGTCCAGGGCACAGTGTCGGTCGTTTAACCCATGACCGCTCTAGGCGTCCTTTGCAGATGGCTAGCACAGTCGGCTGACTTTGGAAAAGGCCATGGCCCTCCACAGTGTGCGTGGGCTTCACCAATCACATGAAGGCTCTCAGGGCTTTTTTTTGTTTGTTTTTTAAGAGGACGTTTTCTAGAGGAATAGAAATTCTGCCTCCAGATGTAAGGTGGACTCGTCTTTGGCCTGCCCAATGGACTTCAGATGGGTCAAACTCAGCCAGTGTGGGAGCCATCTATATACATATATAAATATATATATAGTGTATGTGTGTCTTTCTTCTTGTGGGCTGAAGGAATAAACATATTGATGCCTGTCTTTCCTTTAATGTCGAGAAGCCCCCTCCTGCATGTTCACACGCACACACAAATTGTTTTCAGAAGGCAGGTGACTGACAGAATCATCGTCCAGTAACACAAAGAGCAAGTTTTGTTTTTTTCTAAGCTCTGAAAACTCCTAATTGCTAAGTGAGACTAATGCCATTAAAAAAATCATTTTTTAAAAAACATGACCAAAAAATAGGCTTAGGTCTGAAAAATGCCTATAATGATCATTACTACCTGATACTGTCAATAATCAAAGACTAAGAGCATTTCCAGTTAGTTTTCAACGAGTAAGAAGCTGAATCATGGGTCCAAATGCAAACTCTGGACTTGAGTTAATAATAACCGGTCTGTGTTGACTCTTCGGTTGTACCAAACACACCACAGGCAGGAAGAGGCCAGCAATGAAGTGACCATCAGGAGACGGCGCGTGGAGAACGCTCTGTATTTCCTGCACAATTTCTCCCTAAGCCTAAAGCTATCTAAAAAATAAAGTCTATTAAAATGAAAATGAAAGATGTGAAGACAGTCTGGACTGTAGGCATGCATTATCTTCCATGCACACCATACTCTGTTGCTAATACATGATTTGTAGCCTTTCACTTGCTTCCTGTGTAATGGGTTGGTTCCCGGTTAGATAATGAATCTTTAACCTGGTGCCTCTCCTTAGAAATCCAGAATTGAATTTCCATCAGAGAAAGGCATTCCTGATGCTAAGAAGTATTTCATTCATCAGTGTATTCACAATCCAATGAAACTGTAAAGCCTCCCCCTAACCCCCTCCAAAAAAGAAAGCATCTTTGGACGGTGAGTGGGTAGGTGGAGAGTCCTGGGTAAATGGGTCGATTCAAGAAGAAGCCTGAAATTTGTCTCAGGCTAATTTCCCATAGTCCTATCATGAAAACAAAATCATGCAACTATAACCATGGGAGTATTCTCCAGGTTTGAATTATTCAACTGTGGGATGGTGGGATGGGGAGTCAAAACACTAAACAAACTGCTACCTGACTGCATCCATCTTACAAGACGTTTATAGCCTGTGAAACAGTTTAAGGAGCGCAAGGAAACCGTGTCCTTAAAATCGTCATACAAAGTTATTGAGCATCTGACTCAACGGCGTCGGTTTTGGAGTTATTATTGAATAGAAAAGTAAGACCAACTTTTAAACTTACTTTTTATCTTAATTACTGAGCAAGAAATATTGAGTCTTTCTTTATTACTTAACTAGTTAAAATTTTAACTTTGAAATTTAGCAATAACTACCTCTTTAAACTCTTAGCCTCAAGGGCCATCTGAGGGCACTAGAGAAGTATGCCGACTGCAAAAAATACTATACCACATAGTCACTTTTTAATATTTTTTACACTTTTCTAAAAGAAATACTTTCATGCAAACCCCATCTAATGTACCAAGTTTACTTGCTGGAAACGACCCATCTCTGATGAGAGAAACCAAGTAAAATATAGAGGGCACACTATGTTCATGGAGTGGAAGATACAGCACACTAAAGATGTAAACATCCCAAAATGAAATTCAATTTGGCACAATTTCTACCAAAATCCCAGCAAGAATTTCTAGAGATCTAGGAAGGATTATTCTAAAGTGCATTTGGAAAAGCAAAAAATGAGCTCAAGCAGAACCATTCTGGAAGAAAAAGGAACCAGGTGGGTAAAACCAGTCTACGGAACTGAAGACTTACTGTCACTGTCACTGAGACAGCTGTACACCACAGCTCCCTACAGGACAGGGCAGGACTGTGGGTTTCCGGGGCAGTACGGCAATCACAACTGTGGGACTGGTGGAGGGGTATGTCGATTCATCGCTGGGACAAAGCAGAGGACCCAGAATCAGACCCACACAAATACCAGTGACTTCTCCCCCTGAATCCCAGCCCTGGCCCAACAGAGCTGTTTTCCAAGGGCAGGGACTAACTGATGAGTGGGTGGGCTTCAGAGGTGGTCAATTCAACCAAATTGAAGGGGCCATGCTTCCCTCTGTACTGTCATTCTGTTATCATGGGGGGGGGGGGGGGCGTATGACGCGCGTGGGACATAGGGACCAGTCATTCACTGGCATCAGCCCTGGAGGGAACAATAAAGTTTTGTGGGTAAAGAACAATACAAAATAAATACTGGTGACTGACCTTGGACAAGGATGCACGAGCAACCCCACGGCAGGACCAGCTCTCCAACAACTGGTGCTGAAGCCAGTGGGCTCCAGAGCCCAAAGCAAGCTCTGACGAACCCCCAGGACAAAATGCAAGTGAAATGAGATCACAGACTTAGTGTAAAAGCTCAAACAATACCATTTTTATGGGGGGGGGGGGGGGGGGAGAGGGTCTCGAAGATCTAGGGCGCGGGGAAAAGTTTTCCAAACTCCCACCAAATATAGGCCCCGAAAGGGGGAAAAAAATCTTTCCCTTGGGCTATTAAACCCCCCTTTGCCCTGTTCCTCCCAAAACCCGCCCCCCCCCCCCCCCGCCCAAGGGCCCAGCAACTCCGTGCAACCACAAACTTTCCCAGAAACAGTGCTGAAGGGTCTGACATGCATGCCTCGCATCCAAGAACCCACCCATTTACCACGGCCATCGGGCTGCTCGCAGCTCACCGAGGCCCACGGGACCAAGCAGACTGCCCCTTAACGTTTCCAAGACTGTGACTCTCTACGGTCCCCTAATGATAGAATTCATCAACCTAGAATGCATCGAAAAATAAAAAAAATGTGCATGTTCTGCAAATGACTGTGGTAAGGGGCTAAAAAAGACAAGCAACCGGGAGAAAACATTTGTAAAAAAACATTCTCTGGCAAAGGACTATGGTAACAGTCGTTCTGGAAGACAGCGCAGCAATTTCTAAAAAACACACGGCTTAAAAAAAAAAAAATCACTCAGCAATCATACAAGGGACTTCCAAAAAGGGGTGGGCAAATGGAATCAAAAATCTGGAACCTTCCCATGTACTGTACTGTGACATCCCCCCATACAACCCAGCAAGCTCACTGCTAGGTGCTTAGCTCAGCGAACGGCTTCTGATATTCAGACACAAAGCTGTGCTCAGTGCTCACAGCCGCTCAAGGGGAGCAGTCAGCACTGGAACCCCAGATGCCCTTCAGAGGACGCTGCTGGCCCGACTGAGGCACACCGCGCCACAAACACGGCTCCACCACAGCCCCCTCCATGACCTGATGAGACAGCAGTGCAGAAACGAGGGGGAGGGGTGCAGGCCTGTCCTTAAGGAGGGGGGGACAAGAGGGAGATGGATTCCAGGGGGAGATTCATCCGCATCTTGAATAGCAAGGCCAGGATCCTGGTTTTACCCTCAGCGCCTCCAGGGGCCACCTGCCCACCATTATTAGCAATCCTGCTGCCAGAGTAATTTCCTGCCACTTCTCCTTGCCTATCACAGGACCAACTCATTACTCTGTATAATGATATTATCAGAATTTATGAAGAGCGAGAAATTTTAACTACTTTTGTAATGCAAATATATTTTGCAGGTACTAAATGTTTAATTACAACCCAATGATCTCATAAAAGCAACGCTCTCCTTGGCTAGCATTTAATATCTGCACAGCACAGAGGAGATCAGAAAAGCCCATTTTCCATCCAATATCTACCACAGAATCCTAAAGGAAAATGCAGAGATTTTCTTCTGCCAACATAACACGCTGGTCTCCTTTGTGCTGCGTGTCTTGTGCCACCCAGGGGACGACGGAGCAGAGCTGCCCTGCTACAGGCTGCACTCGACGGAGCAGGCGCCTGCAGCAGGCACAGGGGCTGAAAGAGCCTGGATGCTCGCCACAGCATGGGCTGCAACCACCTGGTCTGCCCGAGGGAGGAAGCTGGGGCAGTCAGCCCCCTAGGCTCACGGTCTTGGAGGCCTGGCGTGCTAGTCTCCTCTGTCCGAGAGGGGCCGTGAGCAGGGATCGACAAGGGGGCACAAAGCTTGGTTCTCTTGGTTTTATCTGTACTTGAGCACATCACCAGCACATCTGTATGTCAGTAGTCAATTGAAAGTGGCTGGCTTAAAGTGGGATGCTTATGCCAATAGTCACCCCCAAAGATGAAATTTGTACTCCCAAACGTAATCTTGACCATCTCGTTCACCAAGGTGTGAGTTGGGCATTAAATAAGAAAGTCTGGAAGAGAGCAGTGCATCTGAATTATGGGGTGAAGAATAGTGGCGGTGCCACGGGCTACCAGATGAACGAGCACATTTGTCTTGGAAGGCGTACAGCCAAAATGCTCTGTAGCCGCATGGACGGCGAGACTTCTGTCTAGCACTATGGACGCCAACTAAGAGACTGTCCCTGGAGAAGCGCGTCCGGCTTAGCAAAGCGGAGGGGCAGACCCTCAGCGAGCTGCAGCACGCCTGTCAGGGAGGCCCGGGCGCGGGCCTGGAGGGCACCTAACGACAACATTCTGCAAAACAAGGTCTGTGCTGCTGTTTGCCAGGAAGAAAGGGATGCCTTGGTGCCACCTTTGAGCTAACAGATCGTCAGCTTTTCTTTCTCTCTCATTCTTTGAACCTCCCCCAAGGACCCACCTGTGAGGTTTCTCCACCACCATCGCTGCTGAACGTGTCAGACGTGCCTCCTCCGCCCAGTCTCCTCAATGCCGCACATCCACCAAGCAGACTGCAGCGAGACCCTAAGCCCTCGGCAGGTCAAATCCCCATCACGCCGAACCTGCGCCGCCTTGGCCTGATAGGTTGCTCTTGGCCTGACAGCACCTACTAGATTTAAAGTTATTTTCAATATATTCAACACAGTCTGCAGATCAGACTGCCTAGATAACAATGAGATTATTCTTGTTGACAGAAAATGCTTTTCATGTCAAAATAAACATCACGATGGGCGGGGCGGTAGCAAATCTAACCACAGCAATCACTGCCAGCGTCCAGCGAGCATCAGGAAAAACGAAAACCATGGACGCATGGGAGAGAGCCGGCACGTGGCATTCTCCCTCCGTGCTGGCCACCCCACTCCAAGAGGCGCAAGGGGCCTCAGCCAGCTTCTCCACGGCAGCAAGTCCATGGAACAACGTGGCCCAGGGGAGTCTGGGATGCACGTGACTTTCCGAAGGGTCTCAGCTCCCACTTCTGAGGCATACAAGTTATCAACAAATTTTGCCGTTAGGCAAAATTGGGTGGCACAGCACAGTTGTTCTATGATTCTAGGGCAGAGGTTCCCAAATTTATATGGTCTACTGTCCTCTTAAAAAAAAAAATTCCTCATGACCTCCTTAGCAATGAAAACCTTTTGTACTTCAGCCCAGAATTCAGGATAAAGTGTAGGTATCTGTTCTTAAAATGTCCTTAGCTCATTCCACACACCACCGGGGGGCGGTGGCGCCCACCTTGGGAAACCATGTTCTAGGGTCACGAATGGAGAAAGGGAACGAAGGGGACATGTTTGCGGTGCCAGCTGGTGAGTCCACGGCTGCCTGGAATCGGGAGTTGCTTGAGGCTGGGCCTCAGTTCAGTGATCAAGCAGAGCACCCCCCATCCATGGCTGGCCCCTCCAGGTGGACTTTCCCATGGCACGGTCCTCGACTTCCAAGCAGGAACGTCCTGAGAGAAGAAGGTGGAAGCAGAATTGTCTTTACCTCAACGTTGCGTGGCATCGTTTGGACCACAGTGACAGGCTCACTCCACCCTCTCAAGGAGAGTGTGTCACAGTCACTCTGTGCTAAGAACTTGGGGGACGGGAGACATTGCCATGCCTGCATTTGTCATATACAACCTATCTACGACCCTCTGGTCACCACTGAACCCTTCACACCAGCAAAGTGTACTCAACACCCTGCTCTGGCCCTCAGGCCTGCAGGCTCCCATTCGCTCTGTCAGCCTACTCCTCTCCATCCCAGGGGCATCACGCCCACATGCAACACTGGGACAGAGCAGGACATGGGCAGTCCTGTTCACAGGGGGTCAACCGGGGCAGCCACAGGTTCAGCCCTCGTCTGGCCACCTGGGGTGAGCTGTTCTGTAGGGTGTCCGCTCTGCCCCTGGGACTATAGTTCTGCCCTCTGATTAGACTTCCGTTTCCATACAAAGTAGGCCAGGCCAGATGGGCAGCGGGAGGTCTTCCCACCCTGTTTCCTGCCAGGAGAGACGAAAAGGTCCCAAGACCTCAGTCCACTTGGCCGTCTCCTTGTTCCTGCCCACCCAGACAGACAAATCATTTCTTTAGACTCCTTGAGCACCCTTGGCATGCCAACTTATAACTCTCTCCATCAACCGGGGTCACACTCGAAAGCAGATAGGCTTTGTTCAGTGGGGTTCTCTGCCAGCCTGCAATGGAACAGTGCCCACAGACGCCCAGAGGCCCTGCCTGCAGAGCACGTCTGAGCAAGCTTCTGAGGAAGGAAGGGAACCACCTAAGATTTGTCGGCGGTCTCTCCAAAGGGTGCCCACGGCCATTCAAGGCCTACAGTCGACCAGGAAGCCACAAAGTAAGAACCCTCTCTCTGAGGATGATGGGAGGGCTTGAAGAGGCCCGGTGCCCTCGGTAGCAGCATTGTGTTCTTGACTTCTCTCCACTGCTGTGGTACTATCCCGGGCGCCGAGGGGAAGCCACCCTGGTTTGCTGCTCACGCCTGTTAAAAGTGGTTTTCCACTTTCCTGGCCTGTGGCAAGGCCAGACGCCCCTTGAGCACCCAGCTCTTTGCTGCAGGTGCCCAGCGGTCAGGGGCCCGTCCTCGCATACCGCCCTCTAGTCAACCCTGACGAGGACGCTATGGAGTCAGTCTAGAAGCAAGTGCCTCAGCTTTCTGGTGAAGAGTGCTACATGCTCCTTCCTTCCCTCCCGGGAGTATGTGGACCTGGCCACATCCACACGATGCTAGAGTGCTGGCACCCACGCCGTATGGAGCTCCAGAGATGGCAGTGGGGTGGTCTGGAAGCACACGGGGCCTGTGCGAGTGTCAGAATGTTGAGCGGCTAGACGCAGGTCTCCTGGGCAGCTCCCTGGACTTCCAGGACAACCAGAGCAGCTCCACCCTCTGGGAACCCCACCCTGGACAAACAAATTCCAAAGGGAGAAAGAACCTATCCTGTCGGCAGCATAATCACTAAACACAATTTAAAACCAGCGCAAGATGTTTAGTAGTGTTTTATTGACTGTGTGGGTAAGACACCCCGGGAAACGGTGAGAGAAATGGAGGTTCCAGAAGACTTCATCATGCTCACGTGGAGCACGCCCAGGAGTCAAGAGGCAGCTATTCAAACAAAACCAGGGCCGATTGTGTGGCTTAAAATCAAGAAAGGCGGGCCTCAGGGCGGCCACTTCCCCAACCTCTGAGCGGAGCATCGGGACTGCAGGAAGAGCAGCTGCGCATGCGGAGGGAGCATGGCACCGCCTCGCTCACTGGAGTGGAGGAGGGCTGGGAGCACGTGCTGATGACGAGTGCGGATTGTCACTCATCGTAAGAGACCCAAACCCACAACTGGACCAACAGACCACAAGTGACAGAGTGCTGCCGGGCAGGGTCAGGGGGACCAAGGCCAAACACCACCAGCTGCTAAGACCTTCATCCCCACCCTTCAAATGCTGAGAAGAGTATCTGACCGACAGTACCATGCTGGCTTGACACTGCCAGGCCAGCCGCGGCTGGTTGGTGTCCCCATGAACAACCAGAGGAAATGAGCGCGTCTTCCCTCCCCAGTGCTCTCCAGGAGCGCACCCCAGCACGGACATCGCACCCCCGACAGACTCAGCTCACCAGCATCAGCAGCTGTAACTTGCCCGGCCCTCCTGTGGGACTCACAAACAGCACTGGCTTGACCCATGGCTGGGAGACACAGGCAAGAAAGAAAAGAAAGGGGGAGGCGGGACTAAGAGGAGTGGTTGCTGCCTTTGAAGGACAGGAAGAGGTGGACATTCCTGGAGTTAAGTTGACACCAGGAATGCAAGTCCTTGCATTGCTTTCTTTAACATCTGCACAGTACTGGCTCTGGTCTACGCTCTGCTTCCTGGTTACGATGCCAAGCAGGCACATGCTGAGGAGGAGGGCACACGGGGGGGAGGGGGGGGAACAGCTCTCCTGCACAGAGACAGGGACATGCGCCAGAGAAGCCAGGGAGCCGCCTGGCAGTCACCTCAGGAGCAGGGGGGGTGAGGGGCCCGTCCACAGCCAGCACAGGGGAGCAGAGAGCTGGAGAGGGGGCTTAGAAGCAGACCAAGTCCCACCTCAGTCTTCAGACGCCAGCAGCCCCGGCGAGGTCCTGACTAGTCTCCAAAGGAACCCTGGACCTGGAGTGCTACTCTCGGGCTTGGTGTGCTGAGGGCTCGGACGAGGCAGGAAACCCAGGCAGGAAACCCATCTGCAGTCCGGCAGCAGCCTGCGGCAGAAGCATACCACGTCCACCGGCCCAGTGGGCTTTCGAGACTAACTTTATAGGGGCAGAAAGCCTCCTCTCTCTCTCTCTCTCTCCTTCCCCAAGAGCCAAGAGCTCCTGGTGGTTTCAAACTGCTGACCCTGCAGTTAGCAAGCCCACTAGTAACCACCGGGACTCTGTGCCGCCGAGCTTAGCAGGTAAAACACACAAAATCCCCAGCATCCTTCGCCTGGTTTGAATACATTTAGACTATAATGACTTTAAAGACAGAAAGACCAAGTTCAACCTGGATCTTATTTTATAAAAACTGCATGAACAGGAGAAGAACAGACAGTGCATGCCTCTAAAGCTTTTTACCTACTCCCATAAAACAATTGTGAAGCAGACAACGCCGGCATGCGCGCCAAGGCCGATGGCTCCAGCGCATCTTGGTGTGGAACGGAGTGTCCCTGCGCCACACTTACTCCCCGCCACCCCCAATCAGCCAGGCCGTCCATCACAGCGCTCAGGGGCACCGCGAAGGCCAGGAGGGGCCTCCCCCAGCCTCGTGCTTGGGCAGCACAGAGGCAGGACTGAAGGGCTGCAGGGAGTCTTCCTGGGAAGAAGGCCCACCCACTGCCAGGCAACAGTTTAGCCTGGAGCCCAGGTCAGCCACTGGGGTGAGTGGCCGACAGGGCCCGCTGGAGGAATGAGGCAGCCCAGGGAGGGCCATGGTGGGCACCTTTCATCACACCACCACACTGCTGTCAGTGATGGCTGCCCCCGGCGGTGGATGGCGCGGATCATTCTACCGCGGGGCCTCCGCAGGGTTCTGAGCATTCCTGATTTCCGGAACAGAAGGAAGAGGCTGCAGGTGCAGCTCCCATGATGAGGCCATCGCCACGCATGCACACATGCACGCACGAACGCACAGAGTCTGCTCCAATGAGTCACACGCACTCCCAGGAGCGGGGCTGCAGAAAGGGCCTGCTCTCCATGGGGAAGCGCTGCAACCCTGCCAGAGGCCAACACTCGCCCTGCGTTCGCAGGTCTGAGAGGTCACCACGCACATTGGCAATGCTCCCAGAAGCCCGCACTTCTCACACCCTTGGCTCCAGGCCCCTTCTCGATGCAGATAATTTGAGAGACTTCAGGGAGTTTTTGCCTGAGTCACAATGAACTGTCTTTGTTGTTAAGAAAGCTGGGGTTTTACAATTTTTGATCAGTTTGCTTGAAATAAATGAAAACAAGTCTATTACATGTGATCACAAGAAGTACATATTATGTTATCATAACAAGTGCATCTTCCATGTTTTCATCAAAAACCTAGTGAAAAGTATTTGTTCACGCTGTTTACTTTTTTCTACATCTTGTAAATCTCTTTAGCGCTGGCTTAAAAGTCATCAGAAAGCATTCTCCATTGCCAGGATCTTTAAGAAACTGCCACTTGTTGCGTGTGGGTATGCATCAAAAGCTACTGGCAGCTAAGGAAGGCCACATTTAGAAGGGCATGTAACGACTTTTCTGTGTGAAGCTGGACAGTCTTTGGATACTTAAACCGAAATAGCTGTCAGTAACCACCTAGCCCCGACACGAAGCTCCCGGGGGCTCTTTAATCACATGACTCTGATTCACCGCCAACACACCGAGGATGGCACATTGATGAGCGGGCTCCTCGTCCACCCTGCTACAAACTGGGGGTGCTCCCTCGCCACTTCTACGGAGCACTGGTCCCTGCCAGTGTAATAATAGCGTTGAGACAGACAGAGGGACAGCTGGAAAAGAAAAGACAAAACTTCCATTGTTTGTAAAATATCGTGACAGTGTTTACAAAAACCCAGAAGTACACAAGCACATGTTACTGAAATTAATAAGTATTCAGCAAGCTTGCTGAATACAAAATCTGTATATTTAAGGAAAAAAGAGTAATCAAGTTCCTATGCACTGGAACAAATAATACAAAGACGCCGTCAAAATACTATTTGCAAATGCAAATATCTGAGAATAAATGTAACCAAAAAGCTTCTATGTGTTCTAATACACAGAAAATGAGAACACATAATGCTCACAATATGACAACTCCGCTCCAATGATCCCTGAGTCAACAGATTTACGTTATAATCAAGCCTCTCTTCCCCCTATGGGTCTTTCTGCCCCCCTGGGGGGCCTGGGCCCACTGGTTCGGAGAAGCGAGGGGACTAGCGGAGCCCAGGCGCCCTCCAGGAGGACGAAGACGGAAGCCCGGTGACGTGACGCTGGCAGACAGAGGCAAACACATCTCCAGACACGGGCACTGGGTGACCAGGACAGGGTGGTCCTGGGCAACACAAGGTGTGGATCCCTACCTCACACCATATGCACAAGCCAATGCCAGGTCAACAACAGATTCACACTGGGTCACCTACCATCGAGACAGGCACTCTTCGGAGGAAATGAATTCAACAAGATTTTTTTAATTGAAAACAAATGTGGGCACGGATGCGGCAAGATCAGAAGCCTCCTCCACTGCTGGTGAGAATGCAAAAGGGTCCAAGATGCCGCCGCTCTGGAAAGCAGCTTGGCAAGTGCTGAGAAAGAGCCATACCGTGGGCCCTTCCTCAGCCGCGAGAGAGACAAAGTCCTGATGCGGGCCCAGCTCCGATGACCTCGGAAAGCACCTCGGTCACGCGGGGGAGAGTGCCGTGTGGTCCCTCGGATCCACGACGCAGATAGGCCAGGCCGGACACCAGCGGTGACTAGCGGTCCCCAGCAAAGGGGGAGGGAGAAGCGGGACTCAGGGGACGGGGACAATGAGTGGCTGGGAAGGGCGATGGTATCATCTGGGGACAAATGAGCCCGATGGCTGAACGGCCAAACTTAATTAGCATCTCTGGATTATGCATGTGAAGCCGTAAAAGTGTCAAATGTTCCAGTACAGACATATTTCAAACTTACAAACTGTTATAGTAGACATGAAAGCGAGAGTGCCGTCCTCCCGGGCACAGGCGCCCTGGAGGGGCCGCGGCCATGCTTTGGGGTGCAATCGCCAAGGCCCCCAGTTTGAGACCCCAGCCACTCGCTCACCAGGAGAAAGGCAGGGCTTTCAACTCCCATAAGGCCTCGGAGACTCACGGGGGCAGCTCCACCTGTCCATGAGTCGGCATCAACCTTAAGGCGGGAAATTGCTCGGTCTGGTGGGCTGGTAGATTGAGGACACAGGCACAGACCCGCCCGTGCAGCTGGTGAGTAGGCAGTGCGCTTCCTTCTACGACGGGCCAGCTGCCGGCCCCGGCCCAAGGACCCTGTCCGTGCGAGCGTGCACACTAGCCAGCAGGCAGGAAGAAACACAGCAGCGCTCCTGCTGGCAGTCTAAACCTGGGGCCACCCACATGATGGGCACCAGCGGAAGCAAACACGCAGCCGTGGTCACCAGGAGCTCCAAGACTGAACTGCTCTCTGTAACACAGCAGGGTCAGCCTCGCAGGTCTCAGAGACAGGAGAGTAGGTGGAATGGCCCTCAGCGGAGGCCAGGGCAGACGCCAGGTCCTAGCCACTGGTAAAGCCTCGCCTGGGGCACTCTTGAAGCAGCCGCCTTCCTCCGCGTCTATGTCCCTTCCTGTCTGTGCAGCACTCTTTGAAAGCTCCCGAGGCTTTTTGTTTTTAAAGATCAGCATGGCTGGTGTACAAACTCAGAAGGAGAGTAGATCCTCACAAAATGTTCTCTCTCACGCGGCTTCCTTGGGACTCTGGTCTGAAAGCCTAACACCCCTACAGGCGGGTGGCAGAGGGACAAGGGGCAGGAGACACAGCACCTTCACAGAGGGCCGTGATCTCCAGACAAGAACGGCGTCACCAAGCAGTGGCGCGTGCACTAGACCTTACTGTGTGGTGGTGCACGTGGATGCTCACGTGGGAGGAGGGTGACCTCCAGGCTGCTCTCCAGCATCACCCTTGGGGACTGGCACAGGCCCTAGGAGGAAAGAGGGGGCTAGCCACAGTCCCCATCTCCCTCCCCCACTGCTCAGAGCGAAGAAGCCGGCAGCATCCTCAGGGGCAGGTCACCGCGACGTCACCTGTGGCCGGGACCCAGCCACCACTGGAGGTACCTCCTCCATTTAGCAAGCTCGCTGACAAGTGGAATGTGGGCTTTTGTCTCGCAGGCCTCGTTCCAGAGAGAAATGGGCCTGTGTGCGCCGACATCTGCGGGCGCTGGCGTGATGGGCGGAAGGAGAAGTGAACGAATGGCTTCCCAGCTGAACCAGACAATTAAGGCCCTGCCAGACACCGAGGATGGATGCCCTGCTGGGCAGCTCCCAGCCAACCTACCCCCCGCCCGCCCCGCACCCCTCCATCTGCCCGCTGGGCGCGCCTGTGACAGTCTGAAAACAGCCTTCTGAGGGACGTGTGCTGGCTGTGTGGGTGCTCAACCAAGGCTCCCACCCCCCAAACCCAAAAAACCCTGGCAGAGGCCTCTCTAGAACCGAAAGTCAGGCAGATGGAGTCTTTGGGGAGTCACTGAAGAAAGCAGATCTGGGGTGAGTGCGACGTGATTTTCAAACTTCTCCAAAAGTCACTGCCATCGAGTCAATTTCAACTCACGACAACCCTGCAGGGTGGAAGTGCCTTGTGACTTTTTACAGGAGCACAAACCCCGTCTTTGTCCCTGGGAGTGGCTGGAGGATTCAAAGGACTGCCCTTTCCAGTGGAAACCCAACACACAACCAGCGCGCCACCGGGCTCCTGTCTGGGCACCGC
Source organism: Nesogale talazaci (assembly GCA_004026705.1). NCBI lineage: Eukaryota > Metazoa > Chordata > Mammalia > Afrosoricida > Tenrecidae > Nesogale > Nesogale talazaci. The sequence continues at coordinate 17,522 of PVJH01022470.1, forward strand.
AGAATTTTCCTAACAGACATTGCAAGATTTTAGGGCCCCTTCCCAAAGTAGCACATTCTGGATTAGCTAACCCTCTGGTGGCTCACAAGGACACCTAATGCTAGAGGCAAAGACCCAGGAGTGGCGGCCAGCCAGTGGACAGGCGCCCCTGGCACATGCTAAGAGCAGCTGAGGAACCCTCCGGGTGGTTCCACTCTGCCTTGCAGGGCTGCTCTGAGTCTGGGCAACAGTGACAAGTAATACCCCCTCATGCTGCTAAGCAGTCCTGGTGGTCCACGTCCACCACAGGAGAGCTACCACCTCCGGTTACAAAGGTGGATGGCCAGGCCTTGCTTCCGAGGTGCTTCTGGGTGGGCGTGACAGCTCACCTTATGGCTAACAGCGGGGTGAGTCCTGGAGACCACGGTGCCCCCTAGAGTGGCCATTTTTAAGGCAGACACACATGGCACCACCAGTAGGCCACGAGCCAGGGCCGCCTTGCAGGGGTGGTGCACGGAGCCCCTGCAGGTGTGAGGCACAGAGACGGCCACCCCTGGCGCTGCAGCCCTGCCTTTTGAACACCAAGGGGAAAGAACACCTCACAGGCACGAGGCACATCCCCAGAGACACTGGGCTGGCCCCACCTCCAACGGATGCATTCTCTGAGCAGCCTCGGTCACCATGGGTCTGATAGCCAAGTCCCATCCTCTGTCTGAAAAGCACTGGGGGGCAGGGAGGTGGCAGGGAGCATGGCCAGCACCGCGCTCGCCCTTCTCCATGCTGGCGGTCACTCCCCTAACAGGTGGCTCACTTTAAACACGTGGACTTGGTTGCATCTTGTTGGTAAACACACCAAACACCTGAAGCCATTTATTTTAATAAAGTTCCATGACTCACCAGTTCTCGGCGCCTTTGATTTAATTCAAAGTTCAAAACATTACTCTCATTTTCTCATAATAAAAAATTTTCTACATAAATAATATATCAATGTCGTAACACGCTGGTGGCACACAGATTGCATGCCAATAGGAGCTAGCCGGTGTGAGTGTGCAGTTGATGGGTCTCTGGATGGGGGGCCCCCAGGAACGAGGGGGTGGTGCTCAAAGCGAGGGCAGTTGAAAAGCTCCTTCCTGGTCAGTTCCCTGGACACCAGGGTCTGGAGGGGCACCTAACTCCCCACTCCAGTGGTGGGTGTGTGGATGGGCAGCCTCCCCCCACCCCAGCCCCAGCCCTGGTACGAGGAAATCAAGAGACATTCACACTGGTCATTCCTCCAGGGGCCCGCATCTTGAAAGACAGCTCTTTCTGAGTCACCCCAACAAGTGCGTACTTTTCTCTCTTTAGACTTCTTTTAAAGCTCCCAAGAGCTCTGACCTTAAAAGTTCAGAGAAATGAGGACGTCACAAGCCAGTTTCCCACCCCAGGGAGAAAGTCTTCCGGTGCTCTTGGAAGAGCTGAGGCGGTTGCATTGCAGTCCTTTGCCGAGAAAGACGGGCAGACTTGTGCCATCCCTGACACTCATTCTAATGCTGCTGCTTCACACACCCCACCCCTGCACAACAGACCCCCACCCCCACCCCCAGGCAGGCCTGGGGCGCATCCCACCGTGAGTCAGAGGTGAAGAGAACATGCAGGCACTGTCACCGCACTCAAGACCAGTGGCTAGCTGAGTGGTCAGGGAGGACCCATCTTCTCAGGCCTGTCCTTTGGGTGAGACACACCCAAGCCAAGGGCTAATTCTCTGCTCCACATGGAGGGAAGCGGAGGACAAAGAACTCTCCTCGTGTTCATCCTGCACCAGTGAGGGACGAGGCCAGTGGAGGGAGGTGTGGGGGCAGCACCAGCACCAAGGGCCACAGCAACAGCTCATCTTCTTACGGAAGGCCTCCCCCTGCAGGAACCCCGAGCACCTCCCGCCCGCACTCATGGCTCCTCGACCTCACAGCGGGAATTAGGAAGCCAGTGCTGCCGTCCATCCACGGGGCCGGTGAGGGCTTGGGGGAGAAAGAAAAGCGGAACAGAAGGAGCGAGTTAAACAGGGCTCAGGAGGCAGGGCCCCACGCATCCTTCCCAGGGCAAAGGGGCAGGCTCCGGAAGGGCGCCGAAGGCAGGCCCCCGGGCCATTCCCCTGGAGGGAAACCACTCCTCGGAGGCCAGCAGTAACTGCCCGCACCGCTCAGCCCAGTGGGAAACAGAAATGCAGAGCAGAGGGGGGTGGGAGCAAGAGAAACTGAACACGCTGAGAAACCGCACGCGCTCGCAGCCTCGAGTGGACTCCAAATCATAGCAAGCGCAGGCCTTCACCGCCTCCCCATCCCGCCACATCCCTCAGTGTCTCGGCCGCTTGAGCCCATGAGAAGCCATGTCTGTCCCTCCTGATGGGGATTTTCTGCTAATGCGGGTAAGCACACCTTCCACGGGCGACTAGGCAAGGGAGCACGCCGGCGAGGGGGAGATGGCCGCCTGCACAGGAACCAACACCAGGGAAGGACGGCGGTGAAATGGTCAGGCCACTAAGTGGCCACGGTGTTTTCAGGTGGCCATGCCCAGGAAGAAGAGAGGAGCTTCCCTCCCCGCCTCCCAGTGCACGGCCGTGGCCATCACCTCCACTCGGGCTCCTCACACCCTTAGAGTGTCTGTGCGGCTGAACATCTCTGACCAGAGTGGACAGCCTTCTCCGCCTGCCCTCCCCAGCTGGCGGGCTCCAGCCACACACCTGTGGTTAGCGGTGCGGGCCTCACCCACAGCGCCACCAGGAAGGTAAGATGATGCGGCCTTCCTAGAGGGCACCTGAGCAGGAGGGCCCAGCCCGCTGCAGACAGGCGTCTCTCCCTTAAAACCAATGCTGGGCGGGACACTGCTCAGGGGCACCAGCAGGGGCCATGCTGTCGCTTTAAGAAAGCATGTGACCAAAGCAGCCTGGATGTCTGCCGACTGGTAAGTGCTCCAATGAATTATGGGCGAGCCTATAAAGCCAGTGGGAAGAATTCATGTTTCTAAAGAACATGTAACAAGGGGAAATGTCCACAGCTACCAGGCCAGTGGGTTCACACTGCCACCCTTGCGGTGAGGCGCCCGGGTCTGAGCCACGGCCCGCGCAGGGAGGGCCCCTTCAGGGGCAGCAGCACAATTTAACTTGGAGTGGAAATTGCGGGATGGGGACGCTGATCTCAATCTGGCCTTAAAAATAAGGAGAAAATGACTTATCGGTGTAATCCTGAAAGAAGGGCAGTAACCTGGGGGCGGGTGTCAAGCCTTGTCTCCGAACATTTACCTGTGATTGGCTTTAAATTCTGGTTGTTTGCCTAAAACAGCCCCTCGAGGGGCCGGGCCGTCCTTTCCCGGCAGCACTGGGTCATCGGCCCGAGGGAAGTCCGTGCAGGGAAACTGCGCACGTCGCAGGGGCGAGCACGCGCACCGGCCGCTCGCTCGGGAGCCCCGGAAACGGAAACGGAAACGGAAACGGCGCAGTGACGTCGAGCCGGCGCACAGCCTCTGCGCACGCGCACGGGCCGCTCGTGTGCGCGCTCCGCCCCGAGCGCGGGGCACCGGCGGCTGCTGTTCTTCCTGGCCCCGTCCGTGGCTTGTGGGCCGGGGGCCCCGTCCGAGAATGGACTGTCCTCGTCCACGGGGGCACCGCCTCCTTGTTGAACGCAGTCAGAGGCGGGAACAGGCTAGTGTAGGTTCACTGGGCGCCCCTGGCCGCAGGGCTCCAAGAGGTCAGATCCTCGAGTCCACCCTGAGGTGGCGCAGAAGAAAGGCCTGGTGCTCTACTTGTCAAAACTCAGCCCCGCGGAGCACGTGAGCGCAGCTCTGCCGGCACCCCCTCTGGCTGGCAGGTGGACTGGGCGGCCCACCACCCGGGCCCTGAGCCCACCGCTTCCGCAAGGTGGACAGAGTCCCTCTCCGCGGGCTCCTTGCAGGTCACCAGGTGTCCTTGGCTTCAGTCAGGGGCTGGTTCAGCGCAGCGAATCACGCTCCTCGTAAACCAGTGGGCTCATGGGCCACCTGAGCGCCCGTGGCTCTGAGGTCAGAAGGATTCGAAGGCGCCTGGCCACCAGTGCGGACCACGCTGAAAGCAATCAAAGAGGGGCCCAGACAGAGCCGGCGGGAAAGATGGGACGAACGCTGTCATTTAAAAATGAAAACAGGGCTGAGCCCCAGTGGTCTAAGTGGTTGAGTACGGGACTGCGGCCCACGTGCTTGGCGGTTCAAATCCAGCTCTCAGGAGCAGCACTGAGTAGCTCCCACGACCACCAGAGGCAGCGATGCCAAAAAAAAATAAAGAAAAAAGAAAACAAAGCAAAACAGGCTGACTGCTCGGTGTGACTGGGAGAGCGGACTAGGACTCTGAGTCACTCACTCTTCAGGCAGGAAAGGAATGCTCCCACGGCCCCCCTGCTAGCCACAAAACACACGGTCTATCTGGGGAGTTAGAGCGAGAGGGCGTCACCTGAGATCCGAAGACAAAGTGGGGGGCAGCTGGGGAAGAAGCACAGCGCTGGGGAAAGTGGGACTCGAGCCATTACCTGGGGGGAACTATACAACCACAGCTGTTTGAACTGGTGGCTGGAAAACTGGCCTGCCCTGGGAGCCTTCACCCAAGTCACAGTGAAGCCTCTCTTCCAAACCTCTTCCATAGACACCATGGCGGAACCATGCTGTGGGACAGTCGGTCCTCCTTGGGCCAAGCTAGTAGGTTCATTACAAATGCGCAAAATCCCCCACGTGAATAATAACTGGCCCCTGTGCATCAGGGTTAGAAAAACAACTAAACGGGGTGGCCGTCTAGTGGACACTGGCTCCCACTGTAGCCGCTCGATAGGACAGGGCAGAGCTGCCCCCAAGCGCAGCAGAGGCTGCAGGGGTCTGTACAGGAGCAGACTTCACTCCCGCAGCCTTTCCTGGAGCAGGGAAGGGTTCAGCCACTGGGCCAGCAAGCTCCTTACATAAAGGGTGGTTGCATTGTTCTACACAGATTTGCATGCAAGGAATTTCAGATGTATGTAATGGGTGCACATAGGTACTGGACCCGCACACAAGGGACCCCACCAGCATCCGGAGACTGCCTCTGAGCCCCAGCCTTGCTCCTGGCCTGTTGCAGACTATAGACAGCCCTGGTCTAGAGAGCAGCCTTTCTCAAGGGAGGCTTACAAGCGAGGGGTGGAGAGTGGACTTCTTTCCTGTTGGTTCTGTGTCCCTTACCCCCCTGAGCAACTTCCAGCTCTCAAGAGTAGCCTCATCACGCACCGAGGGAGGTGCCCTCTGCAGCAGATGGCATCCAAACCCACTCACAGTCCCCTTGTCTGATCTGAACACTCCTAACTCCCTGGAACCTCTGCTCCCTGGCCACCCTCAATGTCTTTCTCGCCTCTTCAGCCCTCCAACTGCAGTGTCCTTCCGAAGCTCCCGATCGCAACACGCAGTCCAGTCTCTGTCCAGGATGGGGGCGGACACCACAATTCCAAGGATGTGTATCTCCTCGAGAACGAGAACGCAGCCTCCCCCGCCGAGAGGACACTCACACTCCACGGGCGTCCGGAGCGGCTCCTAGGAAGCCCACCCACTTCCAGATGGCAGAACCAGCCAGGTCTGAGTTCCGGGGACCTTGTGCGGGCACTCCACACTCTTAAGGGCTGAGAGTAGGACCAGCCTCATGCCCCCACCCATCCTCTGCTGTCCCTTGGGCTGTGGGTCCCCATGCTGTGGTGGAGCCTCACTGGACTCCACAGCCCTGGACCCCTGCACTGTCTCCACTGCCCACCAAGGTCCACCTCAACCTAGAGCGGAGTCTAAAGACCCAGAGCCCCAACCCAGTGCAGCAAGTCAATTCCAGCTCATGGCCGCCCTGTATTGCCGTGTCTCCAAGGCTGTGTGTGCATCTGTGAGAGCAGGAAGCCTCCTCTCTCTCATGGACTGCGAGCGAATCTGAACCAGTTCACTCACAGTGTCAGCCCAGCACTCAGCACAGCTGGCACGAGGAGCCCTGTGCCCTCCCTCTGGACACTGCATGCTGCCATGCAGCCAAGGATCAAATGCAAGCTAGGTCAGTCTGGTCTGGTTGGTGGCAACACTGCATCTTACTTGGCCTGGATCAGCTAAAGCATTTCAGATGCACAGACATGACTGATGTTCACGCTGACGGCCACCTGCCAATGGGCTATCTTCTAACGGGCATTTGAGCAGCTTGGAAGGGCCGCTCCAGAGAGAAGAGATCTAGGAGGAAGGGGAGGGGGGATGACTAGAGTGGGCAGGGGGCCTCAGGAGGGGCTGCTGGATTTTGAGAAGAATACAGCAACACAATTGGAGGAATGCTCACGAACAACCTGTGATATGCAGATAAGGCACGCTTGCATGCTGAAAGACTCGAGACCTTGAAGCACTTGCTAAGGAAGATCAAATACCAAAAAAAAAAAAAAATCCTCACAACTTCATGACAACTGGAGAAGTAAGTGGGAATAGTCAAAAAATCCAATCAATCATTGGGCTGGGTAAACCTGCCGCGCCAGGCGACGCTGCTCAAGAACAGGGCGTGGCTCTGAGGGTGACCGTGCCCACAGTCCAGCACCCGTGGGTTTCGAGTCACCGCGAGTGCACATGAAAGGTGGACAGGGAATAAGTCACACCACAGAAGAATAACAGGGTTTGTGGCTGCTGCTGTTGTTGTCAAGCACGGTGAAGCTGGTTTCCGCTCAGAGGGACCCTGGGTACAAACTGCCCAGCCCTGCACGTCCTCCAGGGTTCCTGTGCTCGTCCACCTCCCTGAGGACTGGCTTCGTGCCCAGACCCGCTCCTGGACTGAGCGTGCTGTCCTTTTCCAGGGCTCTCCTGACAAATGTCCGTAGAACACAAGACCAAGTCTCCCAGCGCTCCCTTCTGAGGGGCACTCCGACTGTCCCTCTGCCTGGGCAGATTTGCCTGTCCTTGTGGCCGTCCCTGGCACTTTCGGTATTCTTTGCCAGCACCACATTCAGACAGCTCAAGGCGTCTTTGGCCATTCCAGGCCGGCTCCCGGGGCCCTGGCACCTGAGCCGCCTGGACAGTGTGATCGTTGCTGAGCTTGCAGCCACTCTGCGAAGCCAGCTGACTGAGGGGCTTCCTTCCTCCACTTCACCAAGAATGGTGCCCGTCCCCTGGAATGACGACCCTCCTGATAGTATGGCCACAGCGATGTCAACATGGCATGTGAGGGGGTCTCAAAGAGGAGATAATCTCTCATCCTTCAATCCCAGTTTCTCCAGGGCAATTTTGAGAACCCCTGTATTGCTTCCAATACAGCAAAGGGAAGAAATCCAATCATATTTTCAATCCAAAGGAGGCACAGAAAGGGGGGGGGGGGATCAGGCAGGCAGGGCAAATAGAATGTATCAGGTAAGATGGCCGACATAAAACCAAATAAGCACAAGAAATTAGACGTTCCAATTAAGACAAAAATTGCCAGGCTGGATCTTTTAAATCCAACTACATGCTGTTTCTAAGACACATAGTAAAAGCCTAAGGACAAAGAAAGGTTAACTATAGCAGGATAGGAAAAAATATATAGTGCGAACATGAACCAAGCAACAGCTAATGTAATTAAAGTAAAATACAGAGTGAGTCAGTCCCGTCAAAGCAAGATAGGCTCCGATTCACCAGACACGTACACCAGCTTTCAACCGCAAGCTTCAAATTAAGAATGAGCCTTGTAATATAGCCTCAAGATAAAGTGCAAATGGACAACTCTAAGTAGGAATAAACATATTTACGATGATGTCAAAAGATTTAACACAGACGGGATGTTTGACTTGCTAGATCTGTACAGAGGGTTTGACCCTCCAAAGCTAGGGTTGGCAGCCAAACACTGAGCCTGCTGCGCCACCAGGGCCCTCAAGCACAGGAAGAGGTATAAAACCTGGCCATATGCTGAGCCAATTCTAAGGAACGCATGCTCACAGCCGGGGCAGCTGTTCGCTCCACAGCACCAGGGGGCGCCAGGCACAGCCGGCAAGGGCGCGCAGGGGCCAGGAGGGGTGTGTGCATGGGAGCAGCAGGGAAGGCCGGCCCGTGTCACTGGACAGTGTGCCGGCAAACAGTCATTCTACCCGCACCACAGGGTGTGCTGGAGCAAGACATCAAAGCACACCCTCACAGCACCAACCACACAGCACACCCTTCTGAAGAAGGCAGAAGCTCAAGACGCCAAGCGCACCTGAGAGCAGGTCTGTGCTGAGCTACGGAAGGCTGTGGCACGCAGCAAAGCATTTAAATGACAGGGTTAAACGTGTATCTTAAGAATGAGAGCTGGACCACACCAGCTGTCCCCCGGAGAGGGGAGGCTTCCTAACCCCGCGCAGTTAAAGGCTTTATGCTCTGTCCTGAGGGCTGCTGGGAGTCGGCATCCACCCGATGGCAGCTGAGTTTGGTTTGGGGGGGTTGTTTCTTTGAAAAGACAAATGGAGCTGAGCCCCGGTGGCATAGTGGTTGAGTGCGGGACTGCAGCCCACTGGCTTGGGGGTTCAAATCCAGCAGCAGCTCTCCAGGAGCAAGGCTGGGCCTCCCACTCCCACCAGAGGGCAGTGATGCCCAAAAAAACAAAGAAAAAGAAAAGACAAATGATTGGGCTGAGCCCGGTGGCATAGTGGTTGTGCGCAGGACTGCAGCCCACTGGGCTGGTGGTTCAAATCCAGCAGCAGCTCTCCAGGAGCAAGGCTGGGCCACCTACTCCCACCAAGGGGCAGTGATACCCTCGCCCAGAAAAGACAAATGGTCAAGAGGACGGCTAAATGTCTCAGGAATCCCATCCACAAAATTGGCGGGGGCTGGGGGGATGGAGTCATGGGATGTAGCAGAATAAAGATTAGAAAAGAAACCCACATTGTGATGACAAGCCAGGAGATGAGAGATCCGCGGGGCCTGGCCACTCCTCTGGGAAAATGCAGAGAGGAGGGGCAGCCACCGCCAGACTCCGCATCCATGGTGAAGTGGGCTGGCAACCACAGTTCCCAGGCTCCCAAAGGATCCCTACAACTCCATGACCACAAAATTGAAACCTTGAAATGGATAAAGCCTTCTAAATAATACCTCGCCAAAAGGGACTTAAAAGTAATTAACAGGAAATAGAAACAAAATGCTTTGAGAATGATGATGGCAAAAATGTACAGATGTGCTTTGCATACAATAAATTGATGGATGGATGGATGGGCAGTGATAAGAGCTGTATGAACCTCCAACTAAATGTTTATTTTTTAAATATTTTTTAAGTATTAAAAAAAGAGAGGGGCTGAGCCCTACTGGCGTAGTGGTTGTGCGCGGGACTGCGGCCCACTGGGACAGAGGTTCAATTCCAGCAGTGGGCTTGGGCCTCTTACTCCCACCACCAGAGAGCAGTGATGCCCAATAAAAAAAAAAGAGAGAGAGAGAGAGAGAGAGAGAGAAAATTCTCTCTAAAAGGGGGAAGGGGAAGTAATTAACAGGAAACCATGCTTTTTTATAACTACTTCCATTTGATAGGAAGCCTAGGGGACCGTGAGGGAAGCCAGCCTGGGAAAGGTGCCCAGCTGGAAGAATGTCCCCAATGCCCTGGAGTGTGCGAGGAGCACTGCAAGGGTGTCTGTCTGCTGTGCACACTCTCAACAACAAAATCAGTACACTTTAGAGGAGAGAAATCTTCTTCGAGAACTTCCACAGTGTGTGGCTTTACTGGCAAGTTCTGCCAAATATTCCTGGAACAACTCATTCCAACAGGTTGGCACACTGCCTTGGGAGAGAGGACAGGAAGCCAGGGTCACAGGCCCTATCCCAGAGGCTAGCTGCTCACAGTCCCACCCCTGGGCGCACATGGAGGGCTGGTCTCAGGAGCTGCCTGGCTGTGGGGTTCCTGCTGGCCCCCGTGATCCTGCTGGTGTGTGGACGGCATCGGAAGCAGTGCTGCTCCTCGGGGTCTTCATGTCGATATGGGGCTCTGGGCTTCTGGGGCCACACACACCTGGGCATCCCGCCCGGCAACCCTGCACAGCAGGGGAGGGACACTCACTGGCTGTGGGCCTGGGCTCTGGCTCCCAGTCCAGGGCACGGAAGGTAATCTTTGCTTCCCAGGGTTGGGTGCCTAAAAGGAGCCCTGGGCGGCCAGTGGTTTGCACTTCACCAATCCCTGAACGAAGGTCAGCTCAAACCCGACTGCTCGGCGGGAGCCAGACACTGGCAATGTGCGCGGACTCAGGGCAGCGGGGAGGTCGGGTGTGTTTGTCTCCAAGGCTCTCAGTGCTGAGCGGGCGCCTTGGTGGCTCGTGAGCTGTCAACCTGATTCTGCATGGCTCTGGGGGTGAGGCACCCCCCCCACACACTATCAAGAGACTAGTATGACCTTGACACCACCCCCAACAGGAGCCCTGGGCAAGAAACGTGACAGGCTGCCTCCTCATGATAAGAAAATCCCTAAGAACCAGGAGCAGGCCAGGCCACAACTGGAGGGGGAGGGGAGTGAAAAAGAGTTCCCTGGGGCAGGCCAGGTTAATCCCCCAAAGCAGGCTGGTGCCATTAGAATGGGCAGTGCAGTTTGCCTGCAGCCACGTAAGATAACCAGTCCAATAAAAAAATAACAACAAATGAAAACCCTAGAACCACCTCCCAAGAAGGTGGAGTGCCAGACTGCACAGTGGGCAGTGCTGCTGACAGAACACCCTGCTGTGGAGGAACATCAGGGCCTCGCTTTTTCTTTTGAGATCAGGACACCCCTCCCCCCCTTCAAGACTGTACCAAGACTGTCCCAGAAAGAAAAAGGATTAAAAGGCATAAGAATGAGAAAGAAAACAAGAAAGCTTTCCAGTTCATAGCTGATCTGGTTGTTAAGTGACAGGGGGCAAAATGCAATCAAAACTCAACTCCCTGCCCCCAAGGCCGTCGATCCCAACTGCTGGGCTGAGTGAGACCCAGGAAGCACCAGGCTGTCATGGAAAGCACTATCAACAGAGAAGTCAAGCCAGAGGATAAGATAAATGGCTTAGCAGGTAGCTGGATAGAAAAGCAATCTATGAAATACATTCTGTTCATCTATACCAGCTACACAATGAATGTTTCAGAGATGCCATGCAGGAAAACATCAAGACAATAGCAAGTACCTCACAAAAATTTCATGAGAGAGGCAATATCTGCAGGAGGAAAAATTAGGTAGCTTTATTTGTGAGAGCTTAAGAGTTCAATAAGCAGTGGGGTTTGCTGTGTGCGTGGGCAAGGGGGTTCGATTTTGTAGCGAGCCCAAGCCCCGCCACAGTGGCATGCAGACTCAGGGAACAAAGAAACGCGTCTTTCTTTTGCAGAGGCTGGTGGGCCAGCACGGTGGACCCTGTGGGTCAGTAGTCCACTGCTTACCTGCATGGCCCAGTCAGTAAAGCTGTACACAGACATTCCTTGTGGCACAGAGCAATTCCTCTCCTGTCTAAACCCGAGACGCTAGCAGCAGAGTGTGTATGAGCACGCCCGTTTCATCACTGCTGAAACAGCAGTCGCGTGGACGGGTCAAGTGTGAGGTAGGTGTGTGGTGCAGAGCAACGAGGACGGAGGGAGCCAGACCGGGTGGCGGCTCCTTCATGCAGAGCTTCGTCAGGCTCAGCCATGGCACCCAGCAGCATCTAACGGGATCTTACAGAATGTGAGAATGAATTCATTCCACTTGCCCAGGGGGCAGCGTGGGCGCAGCGCTGTCAGTGGTTCCGGCCCCGCCCCACGGCAGACAGAGAGAAAGACACCGCTGTGTGCTCGTGAAGAGTGCCGTCTCAGAGAACATGTGGACGGTCACCAGGAGTCCGCGTTGACTGACTGGCGGCAGTTTCACTGACGGAGTGAAACCTGCCAACACTGGGGAAAACAGAAACCCCAAAAGATGCGTGCAGCATGCCGTTCACAGAGAGCTCAGCGCAGATGCCCGCGAACGTGAGCGCGCCCCATCACCAAAACGACACAACGTGGCAACAGATGGTGGCGGCGGCTGTGCCACATGACAGAGCAGGGCATGTCTCCAAACCAGGGGCTCACTGTGAAAAAACTGGTGCCATGGCAAAGGTTTTGCCTGTTGGGGGTGGCAGGGAGGGCTGCTACTTGATGCGCCAGGCCAGGGCTTTTATTAGCACTGGATCCATCATCAACGCTCACAGAAGTAGCCAGTTAAAAAAAAACAGATGACACAATGCGGGCAGAGCCGCTGCGAAAGACCTCTTTGGCGAGGTTAAAGCGCCTGCCCCTGTGTGGCTAGCATGCTCCTGACCCAAGGTCTGCGATCTCCCATCCCCTCTTCTGTGTGGGAGAGCAGGCCGGTGAACACGGAAGACCTGAGAAAAATGGATGCCTCTGACTGTAGGTGCAGGCAAAGGACGCTGCGGAAGAACAAAGAAAGCTGCCTTGGAAAAAGCACAGCCAGAGGCTCCTGAAGAGGGAGGCAGGCAGGACTTGGTCCGCAGGGACTTCGTGCTTCGGCCATGTAATCACTGGGATTAGGCCTCTGATGGAGCATCCGCACAGAGCCTCAAGCAGAGGGACTGGCACGGCGCTGGCTGCAATTGACACAGGTTCAAACACAAAGGGACGGCAACGCGCTTGCCAGTGGAGCCTCCTTCAGTGGCACACAAGGTCACCCCGGGTCAGAGCCCGCTGGGCAGCACCTTAACAACAACAACCGTGTGCTGAAAACATCCCACTCCTTGGGCACAGGTGGGGGGGGAGGGGGGGTTCTTCTTAGACAGACTGGCTACAACAGATAGACTAGTTATTTTCTGTGCTTTCTATCTTGCAACCTAAGAAATAGAAGTAAATCAAATAAGATGAGAAAGGCCCATCTTAGACGAAATCATTAAATGAAGAGAGCAATTAGACAATTCCTTATACCACTCTAATGATTATTAACAGCAAAAGCAGCTTTTTGTATAATTAACTACACCCTTAAAGTAGCGAGACAAATCCGGTCCTCTAAGCCTGCATGACGAAAAGCCCAATTTAGAGCTGTAAGGCCGCCGCCACAGGAAAGGATTTGGTGCTCAAATCCTCTTCCGTGTTTAACAATTATTTCAGATTCCACCTCTGACCCGCTGGCTTTGGAAAGCCCAAATGAGATGCAGATGTCCCCCAGGGGAGAGGTGGGGCCAGAAAGCAGGCTTGTAAATTACCTTGCAAAGATCAGGCGAGCTGAACTCTCCCCAACTTTAATCTGTACTATTAATTCGAGCCACCAACGTCATCATAAATTTAATGCCATATTTAAGTTGGAAAGTGAAACTCCACTGAGAGGGGAAAAGAGGTTCAGGGGAGGGCCACAACCATGGAGAAAAGGTCATCAAGAGTGCACCACTGGCTGTGGACCCCGGAAATAAGAGGATCTGATCTGGCCTCGGTCCTTAATCTCTCCGACACTTCCAGTCTGTGCAGAAGGCTCCTCTGGAGCCTGGAGGGCTCAGCAGTCAGACTCACCAGCTACTCCAAGGAGGTCAGACAGAGCGGTCTGCGCCATGAAGACCACCTGCCTCAGAACCCCTTTGGGGCCTCAGTACTCCGTCCTCCAGGCCCTCTAGGAGTCAGCCATTATATTCAGTGGCCCACTGCCCACTTCCGAAGGTGCTGGCCTACCTAGCGCCAGACAGAGCACCAGGCACAGCAGCGCACATGTGGGGGCCGTGGTCCCAGTGAGTGAGCCCCTTGCCGGCCCTGAGGCCTGCGTAGAGAGAGAAGCCACAAGGCTGGGGAGGCCAGGAGCAGAGCTGATGGGACAGCTGGTGGAGCGCTGTGCCTGCTATTGGTGGGAGTCCAAGAGTCACCATTGGAGAGAGGTGGGAGAGCTGGGAGCTATTCCAGAAACCCCACCAAACCCCAGAGCCCTCCGTGGAGATCCCAGAGAAAAGCCTGAGCAAGCAAGGCCACAGGGGCCTCCAGAGGCTTCTGCTGAAGGGAGGGCGGCACGAAGTGGCTGGGAGCGCTCAGGCCTTGCAGACCACCCAGCACCGCTCTCAACCACCCCTTGGCCCACGCACCAGCGGCAGCACAGACCAGGTAGGCAGACGAGGAGTGTGGCGGCGGCAGATTCCAAACACCCAAGCAGGGCAGCCAGCCAGCAATCTTCCAGACAACTGGGGGAATCTGGAAATGCCAACTTCCACATTTGCTTGGACTTATTTATTACTCCCCACAAGCCTAGAAAGACAACTCCATTTGGGAAAATTGTCAGCACGTGGTTTCCAGAGCACCTCTCTCTGTGAACACACCACCTAGGGGAGGAACAAGGCACAACGCACAGTCAACTCAACCCCACCCCACCCAACTCGAAGCTCTGCGCCACGAGAAAGGAGGCGGTCAGGGGCCTCCAGGCAAGGACTTCCTTCCCAAGTACCTTCAGTGGAAACCTTAATGAGGGGGAAAGAACAGATCAAAAATGAGAAGGGGGGGAAGGGAGAGGAGGAAGTGGGGGAAAGGGGAGGGGGAGTCAACAAACCCCGGGACAAGGGAACAACAAGCGATCTAAATTTGATGGCGAGAAGGGCATGGAATGCCTGGTGGTGTTCCATCAAGGGCAACGTAGCCGAGAGCAAGTGCAGAGAGCTGAATAGACGTCAAACATGACAGGGGGACAGGAGGGTAAGTCCAAGGGAATGGAGGAAAGAACTAAGAGGCAAAAGACCTTTATAGAGGGCTGAGCCCCGGTGGCGTAGTGGTTGTGCGTGGGACTGCGGCCCACTGGGACGGAGGTTCAATTCCAGCAGTGGGGCTGGGCCTCCTAATCCCACCACCGGAGAGCAGTGATGCCCCCCCCCCAAAAAAAAGACCTTTATAGAAGTATAAACGTAGGCATGTACAGATGTAAATATATTAACATATAATAATAGGGATATAGTCTATGTACATATACTTATAGGTAGCAGTATTAAGGTAGCCGGACAGACATTGGGCCTCTCCTCTCCTCAAGACTCCCTCAAGGCAAGAACACTTTGTTCTAAGAGAACACTTTGTTCTGACATCCTGTGATACTCACCTTCTCTACACGATCACTGAAAACAAAATGGGTGAATAAGCTAATGTGGTGAATGAAGAAAGCTGATGGTGCTTGGCTAGTATAAGACACAGCATCTGAGGTCTGAAAGGTTTGAAGCCAAACAAGCGGCTATCTACCAGGGAAGGGGCAAAATCCACATGGAAGAAGCACACTAGCCTCAATGATCGCGGGGTGTCAGTGGGATCAGGTAACAAGCAACAGAAGACCACAAAAACAACCAACCATTTGGATGTGGACGCGGAGGTTCAGAATGGAGACCCAAGGCCCATCTGTAGGCAACTGAGCATGCCCTCATAGAAGGAGCCCAAGGAAGGGCCAAGCCAGGCAGGGTGCAGTACAGCACTGATGAAACACGCAGCTTTCCTTCCTTCCCCCTATCACGACCCCAGATCTACCTTACAAACCTGACTAGAGCGAAGCATGTACACAGTTACAGAAAAGAGCTCCTAACACAGGGAATCCAGCACAGATAAACCCCTTAGGATCAGTAACGAGGAGGGAGACCATGAGGGGAGGGGGAGGGGGGATGAAGAGAAAGGGGGAACCAATCAAAATGATGACATACAACCCCCTGCCCCCAGGGAAAGAACAACAGAAACATGGGTGGAGGGAGACAGTAGATGGTGCAAAATATGAAAATAAAAATAATTTACAAATTATCAAGGGTTCATGAGGGTGGTAGAGTGGGGAGGGAGGGGAATAAAAGAGGCGCTGATACCAACAGCTCAAGTAGAAAGAAAATGTTTTGGAAATGTGATGGCAACATATGTACAAATGTGCTTGATACAAGTGATTGTTATAAGAGCTGTAAGAGCCCCCAATAAAATGATTTATTTTTTTTAAGAAAAGAAAGGAGACATTGTCTGAAGCTCGCTGCGGCAATGCTAGAGACCAGAACAATTAAGTCTACCAAGGACGAGTGCATCCCGGTGTCACTGACAATACGCCAGGGCACGGAGTGGGGACTAATGTTCCCTACTCTCCTAGCAGGAGCAGATGGGTATGAGGCATTAGAGAAGGGGCTTAGCCAGCCCCAAATCCAACCCTGGCACTTGGGATCCTTCTCCTCCACTCGGACACTTGAGCTCTTACGGCAGCCCGACACACCTGGGATCCTTGGGTGGACACAGTGTTCCCCCCAAATACACACACACACACACACACACACACACCCTTGGGTGGAGCCTGGTACCAGGTGTCATGGTTCTCACATGGCTGTGGGATTTGGTTTAGGGCCCAGGAAAAAGCAAGCAGGGAGAGCTGCTCAGGGGAAACAGGGGGAACCCAGGAGGCCGCTGCACATTCCAGGGCTCTGCTGTCGGAGCAGGGGACCCAGGGGGACAGAGAAGGTGGTTCCGGACACTCAGTCCCAAATCCAGGCCACAGGAAATGTGGCAAAGGACACATTTCCAAAGTCCAGTGGTCCGCACCAGACCACTGACTCCTGGCGCAGCCCCCACAGCTCTTCACCAAGAGGGCAGAAGTACTTCCCACTGAAGCTCCTTGCATCTGGGACTCAGCAATACCGGGGACAGCTGGGCACCATGGGGCCTCTGTGAGAAAGACTCTAGAGCAGGGCAAGCGGGTCCTGCAGCACCTCCGCTGCCTGCCTCTCTGCTGGCCCTTCCCTCTGATCCGATGCCCACCCCCCACTGCCCGCCTGGACCTTGACAACCATCCATCATCCTACAGAAGTCCTGGTTCCATTCAAAATCCCCCACACACACAACCAAGATGTCTCTGAAGAGCCACAGACCCCTCCTGGGATTGTATGTGGGTGGCTCAGGCCTGCAGGGGCCAGTCTGGGCAGCCCCACGAGCCACAGGAGAGACGCCACCTGCATGCAGCTGCATAAGCACAAGGTGAGCGCCTTCCCCTGCTCTGGAAGGTGGCAGGAGGGAGAGGGGGCTGGGCCGTTCACAGCTGATTCCTGGCATGAGCCTGCCGTCCCAGCAGCTGACAACCCCACCTCCTCCCACTTCCTACCTCAGCCAGGTCCCAGCCGGCCCTTCTCCCAGCCCTCCTTGCCATCTGGGCCTCATTGCTCAGCAACTGCTGCCAGGACAAGGACTTTCCATGTCAGGCTTCTGTTGGGTTGACCGAAACCCTCACTCCCTGCCACCAGGTCAGTGCTGGCCGGTCTCGACCCTCTGTGGGTTTCGGAGCCTCTAACCGCTAAGGTCTCTCTCCCGAGTGCCGACCCTGGGGATCGCAGGCTAACACGTGAACACGACACCACCAGGGCTCCACTGGAAAGGGTTCCTGTTTTACTAAACAAGCGACCGACGGTTAAAGTGCTCATTTTTCTAGAAATGGAGGATGCGTATCCTGTGGAGGCTTTTGCAGACCCTGCATTGCAGATGCATGAGGGTCCCCTCAGCTGTGTTGTGAGGATGCCTGGGCTCAAAGTCCCCAAGGCCCAAGGAGGCAGCCACCCCAGGAAGGGCCACCTGAAGAGACCCGAGGCCATCTACGGCTCACCACAAGTCAGGGTTTGAACCCAGTGGCTGCTCCCCGTACAGCGGACAGTCAGAAACCCGAGGGGCAGCTCTACGGGCCCCGCATCACCGTAAGTCCACGGGGGTTAGGAGGTACCAGACCACACCAGTCTCGCTCTCTCTCCCCTCTATTTGCACTGTTTGATGGATGGATTTACAACTCCCACCAAATGAATGTGTGGGGTTATGCAAATGAAGTCTTTCTAGCCCAGCACAGGGATTGGACAGCTTGCTAATAACGCAATAAAAGGACCGTGTGGGGCTGGGACTGTGCAAGTAAAATACATGGAACTCTAACAAGATTTTTAAAGGGCCCTGGCGGTTCTGTGAGGCACATGTGAGGCTGCTAACTACAAGGCCAGCAGTTCAAACCCACCAGTGGCTCCTCATGAGACAGATGGGGCCGACTGCTGCAATTAAGATTTCCAGTCTCAGGAAGAGTGATTATATAGAGTGATTATGAGTCAAAATCCACTAGATGGCAGGGGATTTGGTTTGGGATTCCTCTGCATGCCACCCCCACCCACCAAACAGAAAGATTCCTTTGTTTCACTCTCTAGCAGGCTTCAAGGGGAACCCATTCCAGAGTCGAAGGAAATTTCAGTACTCTGTCTCTCTGTCTCATGAGATCAGACCTCCAATCCCCGACATCATTTCTCCAGACGCAGGGAATCCCGGGGCATCCACAGGAAAGTGTGTGGAGCTGATGGAGGAATTCAGCCATTGCCTGGGCAAGGTCAACACCCAGAAGTCAGGGGGGTTTCTATTCACCAGCAACGAGCATGCAATCTGAACGGGAAGCACAGGAACCATCGCATCCACTGTCGCAACCAAGAGAACAAAGCGCCCAAGAATCATTCCAGCCGGGGACATGGGAGGCACACCATGAAAACCATGCAGCACTGCTGGAGGAGATTAAATAAAACTTAAATCACAGACAAAACAGAAGCAGAAATGGATTACAGTGTAAATTCAAGGCGCAACATAAACACAAAACTAGAACAACAGAGGCCTGGATTCCAGTCATTCCTTTTCTGATATCATAACATCCTTTTCTGACATCATAACATCCTTTCCTGACATCATAACAAGAGCACAAAGAGCAAATGAGAACACAAACAAATGGGGCGGCATAGCATATTAATTAAAATCTCTGGTGCATCAAATGACGCAACCAAAAAAGCAAAAGGCCAGCGACCGTGGAGAGGATATCTTTGGATGCCATATATCTGACAAGAGTCTAATAACCCAAATATCTATGAAATGTCGCCAACGTCACAACCACACTTGATCTTAGCCAAAAGGCCGAGAAGCAATGCCAACATCACAACAAAATGACAGATGACCCAAACATAAAATGGACCGAGCTCTTAAACAGACATTTCCACAGGAAAGGTGACTCAAATGCCCACGATCACACAGTGAGGCCCCGCTTCGCCTCCCACTGGGCAAGATCCAGGGAGCCTGGGGGTGCGGAGGTAAGCACTGACTGCTCACTGGAAAGTTCCAGCAGCAAACCCACCAGCTGTTCTCAGGACAGAGATGGCACCATCTGCTCCCCGCAAAGATTTACAAGGTCTCAAAAACCTAGATTGGGGGGGGGGGGGG
>PVJH01022471.1:0-36593 GCA_004026705.1 Nesogale talazaci
TAACAAATGATTGAATGCCTGGAATCTCAAAGACTTGAAGATAATCGAGTCACCATTCAGCGCAGAAACAGCAAAGTCCACATGCAGGAAGCACACCAGCATGCGTGATCAAGAGGGGCCGAAGGGAGCAGATATCGAGCACCAAAGAACAAGAATCACATCATTACATAGGAGGAGGAGAGCAGGGTGGGGACCTAAGACCCACTGGTGGGTAATTGGTCACCCCTTTACAGGGGAGTCATGGGGAGGAGACAGACCAGTTGGGGGGCAGCCAGGAAGTGATGATGCATACAAGTTTCCTCTAGTTCCTGAAGCCTTCCTCCCCATCCCCCAACCATCATGGGCCCAACTCTACCTTGCAAATCCAGATGGACTGGAGAAGTCACACTGGCATAGAAGGGTGCTGGAGATATGGGGAAACCAGGATGGATGGGCCCCTTCGGGCCAATGGTTAGATTGGAGATACCAGAAGGGTGGACAGAAGAGGGGGTGAACCAACAGCAAGGATATATACACAAGCTCTTATTTGAAGGACGGGCATCAAAGGAGTGGGTTGGGGAGAGGTCGGGCAGTGTATGATATGACAAAACAATAACAATGTATAAAATATTGAGGATTGGAGGGGAGGAGAGATCAGGGGAAGAGGGGAAGGAATGGAAAAGCCGATATTAGGGGCTTAAGGGAAAAGGTGGACGATTGGAGAACAATAATAGAAGTGAACATGAGAGGGTGCTTGATGAGTATGCTTATTTATAAATTGTGAAAAACGATGTATGAGCCCCCAATAAAATGATTGGAAAAAAATACCACCTGAGTCTTCAAAGTGACATAAAGTCATTTTAAGTCAGAACAACCCAACAGCACCTAGATAGACTGTAGATATGGGAACCTATTTTGAGCTCACACTTAACCATTGCCCTAGTTTAATTGTTTTTATGACGTGACCCGATGCAATATTTGCCCTCGTGAAAAATATCACTGAAAATATGGGTGATGTAGCAAAATGTGGTAACAAGGTTAGACAGTGCCCCAGTGTCAGAGAGAACAGCACTTAGGGTCTTAAAGGCTGATTCAAAACAAGGAGCCTGAAAGCCCAAGGAAGCTCAAACATGGTAGTGGGACAAGAGGAAAGTAAAAGGAAATAGAGGAAAGAAGTGGGAGGCAAAGGACATTTATAGAGGTATAAATATAGGGAAGTACATCTATAAATAGATTTACATATAATGATAGGGACAAAGATCTATGTACATTTACTTGTATGCTAAGTGTTAAGGTAGCAAATGAGGATGGGCCTCTACTCATATACTCACTCAATGCAAGAACACTTGTTCTAATAATCTGACATTTGTGATGCTCACCTTCCCAACATGATATCTGAAGACAAAAATAAGTGTTTAAGCAAATATAGTGAAGAAAACTGATGGTGCCCTACTATTAACAGTTATAGCATTTGAGTCTTAAAATTTAAAGATAAACAAGCAGCCATCTACCAGGGAAGCAACAAAGCTCACATGAAAGAACACACCAGGCTGTGTGATCATGAGGAGTCCATAGAACCAGGTATCATGCATCAGAAGACCCAAAGCAAACAATCTTATCAACGTGAGTAAGGGAGGGCAAAGTGGAGACCTAAAGCCCATGGTGTAGACAATTGTACATCCTCTTACAGAAGGGTCACAAGCAAGGGCCAGGCAAGCCATGGTGCAGTGTAGCACTGACAAAACACAACATTCCTCTAGTTCGGTGGTTCTCAACCTTCCTAATGCTGCAACCTTTTAATACATTCCTCATGTTATGGTGACCCTTTCCAACCATAAAATTGTTTTTGTTGCTACTTAATAACTACAATTTTGCTATTATTATGAATCAGGCTACCCATGTGAAAGGGTCATTCAACCCTCAAGGGATCCTGACCCACAGGTTAAGAACCACTGCTCTAGTTATTTAATGCTTCCTTCTCCCTACTATCATGACCCCACTTCTACCTTACAAATCTGGTCAGAACAGGGTGTGGACATGCAGATTCCAGAACAGATAACCCCATCAGGAACAATAACAGGAGTTGTGATACCATTAAGGTAGGGGAAAGGTGAAGGGGAAAAAGGGGAACTGATCACAATGATTGATGTATATAACACACACACCCCAATCCAGGATGATGAACAACAGAAACATGAGTGAAGGGAGACAGCAGATGGTGTGAGATATGAAAACAATAATAATTTATAATTTATCAAGGGGTTACAAGGGTGGGAGGGAAGAAAGGAGAAACATGAAGAGCTGATACCAAGGGATCGAGTAGAAAGAAAATGTTTTGAAAATGATGATGAGAACATGTAGATGAATGTGTTTGAAATAATGGATGTATGGATTGTTATAAGAGCTGTAAGAGCCGCCAATAAATGATTAAAAACAAAAATAAGGAGCAATCTAAGGAAGGTTTCAGATAAGTTCATGTGGAGGAAGCACACCAGCCTGTGTGATCCAAGAATAAAATTGTAAATAATGAATGATTGTACATAATAGTATACACATCCAAATAAGGAAATGATATCAGAGCTAAAATGGTAAGCATTCAGTTTGCAGGAGGCTTTGGAAAGCAGTGGAAGCCCCAAATCCATTTGCAGGTTTCCTACAATTCTCCAGGAATACGCTCTGACTATTGACCAGGGATGTGAATAGTTTTGCTACCAGAGAGCGTGCACTGGAAAGTAAATTAATGCAGATGTAATGGCAGTTGTTGTGACTTGGTGCTGTGTTCTTGATTCCCACTCACAGAGAACCTATGCAGACACACGTTAAAATTTAACACCTGTAGTTCTAAATTTATTACAGTTGTTATTATTTTCTTCTTTCTTTGGGGTTGGTTTTTTTCTGTGCTTTATTATTGTTGGTGTGGGTAGGCTGTGTATGTTTCTTTTTTATGAAACTCAAGATATAGAGAAAGAAACTGGATTAATAGTTTCTTAAAGCAATGGAGCCCTAGCTGTATAGTAGTTACAAGCTGGGCTTCAATCAGAAAGGTCAGCAGTTCAAAACCACTAGCCAGTTCCACTGGAGAAAGATGGGGTTTCTACTCCAGTAAACAGTTAAAGTCTCAAACTCTCCCAGGGGCATTTCTACCATGTGCTATAGAGTCAGTATTGAGTCACTGGCTGTGAGTTTGGCTTTGCTTTGCTTTGTTTGTGAGGGTGATGGCAGGGGAGGTTGGAGGAAAAGGGGAGCTAATATTAATGAGTACAAGATGAGGAAAATGTTCTAAAATTGATTGTGGTGATGACTGTGCAACTCTTCAGATATATTTAAACCATTGCATTATATGGTATGTGAACTATATGTCAATAAAACTTAACATTTTAATGAATGTATATATTAATGAGAAAGTAATTCTGGCTTAACTGTGCTTGTATTCTACTAGGAAGATAAATATTAGTAACATTATCAGAGCATTTCTTTCTGAATCTGGACAAAGCCAGGGGATGCTTCTCAACTTTTACTCCAGGTCAACACTGTACACGAATTAGCGGAGGCCTGTCGAGTGAGGCCTCCTTGCAATTCAGATCTGGTGCAGTGTGCCAGTGCAAAGATGCAGTCCCCCCACAATGTTGAAACCACTGAATCAAAGTGTGTGAGCCATAAAGATACCCAAAGAAAATAGCAGTCATTAACTATTTCACCTACACCTGTTTCTGAGTCCTACTGGATTGCCAGTGGCAAATTCATAAACCATGTGATTCTACCTATTGAATGAAACATCCGTTGTATAAATGCATCTAAAATGGCTTGTTCACAGGTTATTAATATTGAAATTTTATTACATCAAGTCAACATAATACTAGAAAATAAAGATACTTTAGGTGCAATCGATGAGAAATAAAAAAATCAGGCGATAATGCTAGCCAGGAGAATATCTTTCTCTGCCCAGTGTTTAGCTGATTGGAAACAATGTTCTTGTATATCTCACCATTTATAGTCGCAACAATTCAACGAAGGCTCAGAGACATTGGACAGCTTGTTCAAGGTCGCGGGACTGATCAATGTGGACAGTTTTAAATAGTGTCAATGCATCACTCCCTATATTTAAATCAAGACCGAGGCCAGACTGGGATCACTCTAATAAATTGCATTTGATATGACTCTTTCAAGATTAGACAACTAGTGTCTTTCATACTTCAATTCATAAAGATTCGTGTTTCTAAAAAGTCCCCAGTGGACCAATAATCCTATTTATAGACAGGATGCACTGGCTTCGGAGCAGCAGGCTGAGAGCACACTGCTTTGTGCTCTGCTGGAGTGAACACAAAACACAAAAATGTGGGAATCCTTTAATTAAACAAATAGCCACAAGCCATTGTAAAAGATGGAGCACTTGTCAACATTCTGATGCCTGCCTAAGGTATGTAAAATAAATGGGGTCACGTTAGAGAAGGAAATAACTTATCTTAATATATGCAGAACCCCAAAGAACACGAGAACACAGAGAGTGAGAGAAGCAGTGTGCTATCAACTAAGTGGTGGAAACCAGACACTGAAGGGGGCCAAGGAGAAATCAAGAGGATGCTTGAGTGGGTACAGGAAACTCTTGACTGGTGAATCCTTTTAGGAAACTGCCCCAAACATACACAAATACACAGGAGAAAGCAGGAAAGCAAGACCTTGGTATCAGGGAGAGCCCAAAGAAACAGGGTCTAGTAACAGTCACAGAAGAGCAGGTGCAAAGGAATTCTGCCTGGGTATACTTTGGGCCTTCTCTGTCCCTGCTTAAAGCTTTATGGAGCCCAGTGCCCTGCCCTGTGGGCAGGTTGTGAAGGCAAGTTACAGTTGACACTCTGTAGGGGTTACAGCAGATGAGATCAAGTCAACGCTGGAAATGAGAGACTGAGGAACACCCAGTGAAAGACAGGGAGAAGAATAACAAATCAATAGAAGGACATGGCCTGAAAAACATATAATAAAGAATTATGACCATGATGTTTAAGGATAATCTAATGCTAGTCTCAGAAAGACTCAAGAAAGCATTGTTCCCAGGAAGGAGATTACAGACAGTTAGGAAAGAAATATTTAGAAATTCCAAATCTAATACCTACACATGACTAGAACACACACACACAAAATCAAGCTTCCTGCCATTGCCTGGATGCCAATTCATAGCAAACTTATCAGTCAGGTTAGAACTGCCCCTGTGAGTTTCTGAGACTGTAACACTGGATGGGAGGAGAAAGCCTACTGAAAGTGTTTGTTTTTTTTCCGCCCAAGAAATATCTAGCAAAGATTACACTCAAGAGATAAAACATTAGAAGCGTTGCAAGTAAAACCAAGAACTTACTAAAACCCACAATGCCAGGACTAATATTTCAATTGCACTGACAAGTTAAAACAAGGAGTAAAAGGTATGATGGTGAGAAAAACAAACACACATTTACACAAACTTGTGATCATTTAGATGTATTAGAATTGTTTAACTGGAAAACTCAAGGTAATGTATGGGATGCTGCTGTATCTCCATTAGTCATTCTGAATAAGGGTAGGTCAGATATACTAACCTACAGAATCAATGATTTCAGTATATATGAATGTTGAAAATCCAAACTAAAATATCAACAATGACATTGAAGTAAGAAGGAATAAGCTTAGCAATAAAAACAACCAAGTATAATGCATTTATGAACACTGTTATATGAAAATATTGAAGAACATGAAATGAGCTTTAATAATGGTGAGATAAAATAAAATTAAAAAAAAGAATTATTAGCAAGATGTAAGACTTTCCTAAATCGATGCATAAAATAAATACATTCCATCATTCCATGATGCTCACCATCCCAACGTGATCACTAAAGATAAATATGTGCATAAGCAATTGTGGTGAAGAAAGCTGATGGTGCCCAGCTATCAAAAGATATAAATTCTGGGATCTTAAAGGATCAAAGGTAAACAAGCAGCCATCTAGCTCAGAAGCAACAAAGCCAACATGGAAGAAGCACACCAGTCTGTGTGACCACAAAGTGTCCAAGGGATAAGATATCAGGCATCAAAGAACATGAAATCATGTCACTGTGTGCCCACCTTCCTAATATGATGGCTGAAGACAATTGTGTGCATAAGCAAATGTGGTGAAGAAAGCCGATGGTGCCCAACTATGAAAAGATATAGTATCTGGGGTCTGAATGCCTTGAAGGTAAACAAGTAGCCATCAAACTCAGAAACAACAAAGTCCACATGAAAGACGCACACCAGCCTGTGTGACCATGAGGTGTTGAAGGGATCAGGTATCAGGCATCAAAGAACTAAAAATTTTGTCAGTGTAAGTGAGGGGGGGTGGTATAGATAAGGGACCCAAACTCCATCTGTAGGTAATGGAAATCCCCTTTCAAAAGAGTTGCAGAGAGGAGACTCAGGGTGAAGTGTAGTAATAATGAAGCATACAACTTTCCTCTAGTTCTTCAATGCTCTACGTCCCCACCTCCCACTCTCATGATCCCAATTCTGCCTTACAAATCCAGCTAGATCAGAGGATGTACATTGGTACAGATAGAAACTGGAAACATAGGGAATCTAGGACATATGATCCCTTCAAGACTAGCGGTAAAAGTAGCAATACCAGGAGGGTGGAGGGATAGAAGGATAGAAAGGTGGAACTGATTGTAAGGATCTACATTTAACCTCTTCTCTGGGGTATGGACAATAGGGATGTGGGTGAAGGGAGACATTGGACTGTGTAAGATATGACAAAATAATAATAATTTATAATTACCAAGAGTTCATGAGGGAGGAGGGAGTGAGGAGGGAGAGGGAAAGTGAAAAGTTGATACCAAGGACTTAAGTAGAAAGCAAATGTTTTGAGAATGATAGGGCAACAATTATACAAATGTGCTTGGCATACAATGGATATATGTGTGAATTGTAATAAGAGCTATATGACCCCAAATAAAATGATTTTAAGTGCTAAATTTAAATAAATAATAAACAAATAAATAAATGCCCTCCCAATCAAAGTCTTTATGAGGATCCTTTTTCATAAAACTTGACAAATAGAACTTACAATGTGCATGGAACTTTAAAAAAGCAAAAATAATCAAGAAAAATCGGAAAAACCACTCAGATGAATAGGACTTCACTGTCATATATTAGAGTTTATCGCAAAGCAAAAGCAAATAATGTGGGATTGGTGCAAGATTAGACACATAGACCAATGCACCTGAAAGAGAGCCAAGCACATGCTCAGATAAAAACCTGCCAGATAAGGCTGAGAGGGAGAATGTGTTTTCTTCTCAATAAATCATTTCATGATAGCTGCCTTTCTGTGTGGAAAGACAAAATAGTTACCTATCAAAAGTGAATCCAACCCCTGAAGAACAGAAATGAAAGTAGCAAAAGCAAAACCCTGAGGGTAGGGGAAAAGTGAGGGAGGAGAAGGGGAACAGAAAACCAATCAAATGATCAATGCATAATATCCCCCGGGGGTTGAACAAAAGAAATGGGTGAATGGAGCAGCAGTCAATGTAAGATATGAATATAATGATTTACAGTTTATTATCATCATGAAGGTGAGAAGGGAGGGAATGTGCTGGTCTAGGTAGACTATAGAAACAAATTCAGGGAGACACTCATATGTGTATAAGAAAAAACCTTATATAAAGAATAATTATATATTAAGAATACATCCCAGCCCAGTCCATAAGTCTGATATTAGCCCATATGTCTAATACCAATCTAGAAAGTCCTCATTAGACTCATGATGAAACACATGCAATGAAGTTGAATGCAGGGGGATCACAGGCCAGTGGGTGGGAAGTCTTGTGGCTCCAGTGGCATTGTAAGCATCTCAGCACTGGCAGGGATCTCTACGTGGCTCCTCAGCTCAGGGCACTAGTATAGTTCCATTTGTCTTGTCAGCTGCAGTGTCTCCCAGGAGTGAGCTGAGAGAGGGTCTCCTGCTTCCAAGGAGAAATCCTTGAGAGAAGGTCAGGCCTACACAGAGGCCTCATTGGCTAGGACCTCATTGATAGGCTGGTCCTGGTTGACCCTTAACTCTTAATCCTCCCAAATTGACAAATGATTATGTAACTACCACAGGGAGGGAGGGGAAAAAGAGAATTTGACACCAAGAGCTTAAATCAAAAGTAAACATGTAGAAAATGCTGATGTTAGCATTTGTCCAAATATGCTTGATGTAACTGATGGATGGAATGTTATAAGAGCTGTAAGAGCCTCCAATAAAATTATTTTCTAAGTGAACCCAAATGAGTGACAGATCAACATAAAAAGCAAAATTCAAAGAATAGCTATCTATTTATTTTCAAACACCCACTGCCATTAAGCAAATTCTGTTTCAATAGCAATTCTATTTTATGTATAGCTTCCAAGACTGTAAAACTTCTCAGGAACAAATACCCTGACTTTTCTCTCACAGAATTGCTGGTGAATTTGAACTCCGAGAGTCTTGTGGTTAGAAGTCCAACATTCACCTGATAAGCCCCCAACATATATAGGATATCTTTATAACTCCTAAGTAGGAAAGTGTTTTGATGCTTCTTAAGACACAGAAAGCAAAAGCAATTAAGAAAACGTTGGCAAATGTGCTTACAGATTATAAAATCTTCCCTAACACAAAGATCTCATACGATGCTGTTGGTTTTTGCTGTTTTTTTTTTCTCGTGATGTACTGAAAGACTAGCTGCAATCTCTATAACACAGTATTCTTATCTAGAGCCTGAAGAGGAGAATGAAATGACTCACCTGCTAATGATTGAAACATGGCTGGCTGTTTGCTTGTGGGAGGTGCCACAGGGTGGACTCTGACTCCCAGCAACCCCGTGTCCACCAGCACAAATCACTGCCCGGTCCTGGGCCATCTTCACAATTGTTCCTGTGCTGGAGCCCATTGTTGAAACGACTGAGTCGAACCAGTTTGTTCCGGGCCTTCCTCTTTTTCACTGCCCCTACACTTTAGCAAGAATGAGGCCCTTTTCAAAGGCCCAGTCTCTTCTAGTCACATGTCACGGTATGTGAGATCAAGTCTCATCCTCCTTGCCTCTAAGGAGTGCACTCTGGTCACACTTCTTCCAAGACAGATCTATTGCTTCTTTGGGCGGTCTATAGTACTTTCAATATTCTTTGCCAACACCATAGTTCAAATGCATGCATTTTTTGTCTTCTTTCTTCAATATCCAACTTTCCCATGCATACACAGCCATAGAAAATACCGTGGCTTGAGTCAGGCAAGCCTTAGACCTCAAAGTCACATCTTCGTTTTTCACGCTTTAACTAAGTCTTGTGCAGCAGATTTGCCGAATGCGACATGTCATTTGATCTCTTGACTGCGGTTTCCATGAGCATCGACTGTGAATCCAAGCAAGACCAAGTCCTTTGACAGCCTCGTGGTGTTGCCTATGGGTCTCCAGTTGTGAAGATTTGGGCTTTTTTTAGATTAAATTGTAAAGACTGCAATCCTTGATTTTCAGCAACCAGTGCTTCAAATCCTCCTCATTTTCAGCAAGCAAGGTTGTGTCATCTGTATATCGAAGGTCATTAGTAAGCCTTCCTCTGATGAAGGTGCTGCACTTCCTCATATAACCTAGCGTCTGTGATTCTCTGATCATTAATCACTTGTCTGTCAGTTGTTATACTATGATGGCTGTTCATTGCTGTGATTCTGGAAGCTATGTCATTGGCATTTCTAACATCCTAACAGTCAACCAAAGTGAGTGGGTTTCAGCAAAACTTACAGGCTAAGAACAGACTACCCTGAAGGAATAGGCTGCCCCCTTCTGAAGATTTAGCTACGGAAAAACACAGTGCGTATCACTGAAACCCTTAAACACCAGAGAAAATCAAAAGTGGACAAGGATTTTGGGAAATATAAATACTTAAAATCTAATGTGAGAAGGTAAACTGATTTAACCACTTTTGAGAAGAATTTTCTGGCAGTTAAAACATTAGGGAACCCTGGTGGTGCTGCCAGATGAATGTTGAACTGCGAACGACAAGCCCATTTGCTGCCCCTCGGGTGAAAGATAAGACTGTCTGCTCCATGTGGATTTCAGCCTTGGAAACCCACCAGTGGGTTGCGATGAGTCAGATTGGACTCAATGGCAGTAGAGTGTTTTAGTCTTCTGGGGCTGCCGTGAACACACCACAGCCTTGGAGGCTTAATGTGACAGAGGGAAGCTAGAAGTCAGACACCAGAGTGTCAGCTGACCATGCTAGCACTGAAGGTTCTAGGGAAGAATCTTTGCTTAGTCCTGACTTCCAATGGCTTTGGCAATCCATGGAACTCCTTGGCTTGTGGCTGCATCACTCTGACCTCTGACGTTTTCACATGATGTCCTTTATGTGTCTTTGCAAAGCCTTCTTCAATTGAGATCCACCTCATGTGAATGAAGGAACCCTGGGGAGTCAGTAGATTAAGCATTGGGCTGATAATCCCAGATAGGCAACCACTCTGCAGGAGAAAGTTGTGATAACTTGTTTCTAACAAATATGCATAGCCTCAAAAACCTAGGAAGCCACTCTACTCTATCCTGTTACAACAAGACAGAAAGAGCATTTTGCACTTTTGCCCAAAATATTTATAACTACCTTACTTGAAAGAGCTAGGCATTAGAAAGTTTAAATATGCTTCATTTAGAGGTAGAAAGATCATTTGTGATTGGGCTACAAACCGTTATCCGAGACAAGGATTTTGTAAAATCTAGGAAGTGCTAGATTTTAATATAATATGATTATATCTCAAAAATAATATTGCATGAAATAGAAAAGCAATGCCAATATGATATACACAATGCAATGAAGCATTTAATGATTGATATAAAAGTTTAAAGATTGATATACTTCTATGGTTTCAATATTTAAATCCGCCTACTCCCACCACCGGAGAGCAGTGATGCCATATATATATATATCCCATGATAGCAATTGTTCCAAGGACACAGGGAGGGAAACATAATTAATTGAGAACAGCAGAGAGTAATCAAAGTAAAACTCAATTAGCATCATTTTTATCTTCTTAACTTCATTTCTAATTTTTAAAAAGAAAAATATATTCTTCTATTGCCTTGCATAATTGAGATTAATTTTTCAGCTTTGCTATTTTATGGCCATCAGCATGCATACATATCTATTCACATGGTGCCATATGGTTGTTCTCATCATTTAGAGTTCCTTCTTGCAATAGAATTAATAGTAGTAGTTATTGGTCACCTAGGCACATACTAAGAACTATACCAGCGTTACACACCTCTCATTCATCTGACTACTAATCCTGGGAGTTAACTGCTTGCAGGATGTGAGATGGATGGGACTGATCCTCAAAGCAGCTGAAAACTTGACCTTTTAGGGTCAGGCTACAGAATGAGGATTCAAACACATTTCTGCCAGGCTCCAAAGCCCATGCAATTGTCATTGCCCAAAGCTGCCTGAGGTCACAGATGCCTAAGCTGGTCCCTTTCCTTGGTTAATAGGAAAGTGTGA
This sequence comes from Nesogale talazaci, assembly GCA_004026705.1. Lineage (NCBI taxonomy): Eukaryota > Metazoa > Chordata > Mammalia > Afrosoricida > Tenrecidae > Nesogale > Nesogale talazaci. Next base: position 11,473 of record PVJH01022471.1, read on the forward strand.
AGTATGGCATTATTTCAGAATGAAGCCTTGCCCAGTCTTCTTCGGGACACAGCTGACAAAGTCAGTGTGGGAGTGGAAGGCCCTGTTTGTGCTTGGAGGCCCTTTTGCCTGAGATCCCTGAATTCTGAGTATTTAGGATAACCCTGTGGCTAATCTAAGACTTGTTAGCATGGTGCCAGACTAGAAAACGACCCAGTTCTACAGCACTAAGATTGTTCCCGGACCAGATGTATCCGCCTGGAGAGCACGAGGGTGATGGATTGTGTTTTAGTTTATGCTGGAGCAGGCTGTGCGTTGTGCTTTGCATAACACTGAGATGGATGGTGTATATCTGGCATGGATGTGGTGGTCTCTGGAATGTGTCCTTGCTGGGCTGTGTGCGGAAATCTCCCAGACTGATATAAGGCTGGGTCTGGAGATGGTCAGGAGAGCTTCTAGAAGTCATTTGCTTAAACGTTGTCATCGGCCACTCTGCAGCCCCCATAGTGAGGAATGGGGTGCAGATCCAGAGGCTGCATCTGTTCAGGATAATGAAGCCCTCTCAGCTCAGCAGAACATCAGGCTGCAGAGGATGGTACACCCAGGGTCTGGCATTTGAATGATGCCTTTAGGGCTGGGCAGTGCACAGCCTGGGCAGCTGTCCATGGTGGCCCTGCAGCTGTGTGCTCTATTTGCTTTGTTGTTCTCTGATAAGCAAGACCTGTTTAGGCCCAGCAGTGCCTATGCGTGATCGTTTCGTACCTTCGCATCCTCTCTTGACATGATCCAATACAGTGCCTGTGCACACATTGTTCTGAGCACCCGGCAGATTTTCATGAATGCTCTGACTATTCCTGGCACGGGCACCATTTTCAAGTTAACTTATTATGTTTCTAAAGTATCCATTTGGACAATCTGTTAAACACGTGGATGATCTTTCAGTTTCTTATCACCAAAAGCCTTCCGAAGGAATAAATTGCACTTGGAGCCAATAATCCATTCACTAACACCATATGCAGCTATTTTATATTTTCTCTTACTTTCATTTGATCCAAATGGTTTTATCTCACATCGCTATAGTGATCCTACAGAGCAAGTGCTGTCAAAGTCACAGTCAAGGAATGATGGTGAGGAAACACAGGGAGTCGTGTCTTCTTGATCCCTGGATAAAACAGCAAAGCCTTTCCTGTTTAGGGACAGTTCCATTTTGTATCAGGTATTTTCTTCTTGTGCAGTTGGCAAGTTAGGACTTAGATCCATTAGACAAACTGTCACTAAGCACTGTTCCAATGCTATACATTAATGCGTAAGTAAGAGGAAACAGGAGCTGAGAATACAACCACACAATAATCATAATGAACCAGTCCAGACTTGAAAGTCAGAAAGTAGCTGCCCTTCTACAAATATTCCTCACACCAGTGGTTTCAACACCAGAGGGTTTTCTTTCCAGTGCAAGAGGTAATGATTCAACAAATAAGGCAATTAAAAATAAAGTACAATCTATGAGACCCAGGTGTTGATGATATTCTCTTGTTTTTCTGCCTGTAATAAGGAATTGTCTTACCACTTTTTTAAAAAATCACTCATCTTAGTGAAAAATACTTGCATTTTCCTTCTCTGACACATTTTTGCTTTACTTGGTCTCTGGTTTTCATAGGTTTTATTATTAAAAACATAAAGTAAAGGGGAACAATATTGAACAGTTCCTATAAAAATGGAGTGACAAGTTTGGATGGCACAGAGTTTAGCGTGAACGGTGTGGTCTTAGAAGGGAGGGTTGTATAGTGTGTGTGTGAAAAGCATTGAGGAGATAGTAAAAATGGTAGGATGATGGATTCCAACTACCCCATGGATATGTGACATGTAGAGACATGAAGTGCTTTTTGAAGTCTTTTAATGAATATATCTTCTGCTCATTGCACTATCAGAAAACCACAATAATAAGGTGCTGTCTTAGTTACTCAGTGCTGCTGTAAAATAGCGTACCACAAGTGAGTGGAGTTAAGGAGCTGAGATTTATTTTCCTGCAGTCCAGGAAAACCAAATTCAGAGCATAGCTCTAAGAGATGGCCCTTGCTTGTCTCATTTGGCTTGTCAGAGTCAGCAATCCTTAGTATTCCTTGGCTTATTTTACTGTGTACCTGTCATAGGGCATCTCTGTGTGTGTGTCTGTGTGCATGCACGTGAGTGTGTATGTTTGTATGTGTGTTCTTCCTTTAAAACCTAGAAAGAATAGATTTGGAACCCACATGATTCTGATATGAATTCATTCACATAAAAAATGGCCACCTTATTTTCAAACAGGAAGCAAGAATTCAATGCATATTTTGAGAGGACACAATTCAGCACATAACTGTTACCATGCCTAAAATCCAAGGAGGAGATGGCTCCACAAAGATTGGAAGAATTTTTTACACAGAGAAACTTCTACATAAAGGCATTTCCTTCAGAGACACAATTGGTTGGATGCAGAAACCCCACAAATGAAGAGTTCTTCAAAGGGTGGGTGTGTTAGTCCGGGTATATTGGAGGAACATATTTCATAGACATGCATATGGATATAAGGAAAGGGTTTATATACAAAAGAATGGAACACTGAGAAAGCATCCCATCCCAGTTCAAAGCCATAAGTATGATATTAGCCCATAGGCCTGATACCAGTCTATAATATCTCCTTCTGACTCATGAAGTCACAGGTCAGAGGGTGCAGAATCTTGGAGCTGAAAGGGGTCTCCCCATGGCTCCTCACTTCCAGGGCTCAGGGTTCATCAACAGCATCCAGTGGTGGCAGAAGCAACTCATCGCTGGCAGGGATCTCCACCTTCAGAAGTCTGGCTCCATCAGGACCAAGTCGTGTGGCTTCTCTGGTTCCTAAGATGCTGCCATCTTGTCTTGTCCATGATTCATCGTCTCTGAGCCTAACTCCCAACAACTGGGGAGATAGCTTCTCATCTTCACCCGGGAAATATCGCGAGATTTCCCAGACTTATCAGGAGAAAGCCATGGCTGCACAGAGGCCTCATTGGCTACTCAATGGCTATCTGCAGATTAATAGGCTAGACTCCACCCCTACATCTCAATCATGAAATTACCATAAACACATGACTACCACAGTGGGAAATGTCAAGTACAGATCTTTCTCCAGGAATAGCAGGAAGGAAAGAATGGACTATTGGTCCTGAAAATTGATCCAGTGAGTTTTGTTTGTGTTGCTCTTTGGTCCCATGGACCTATCTGGTCTTAATGCTAACTGCACTGACTGATGATGCCTCAGCTGACCAGATGCTGAAAACTCTTCCTGCAAAATCGGAATGTTAATAGACTCTAAGTGAATTACTGAATAAAGTAAACTGACAGGAGAGTATTCATGGCTCTCTTCTTAGCAGCCCCCAAGCCTTTAACTAGCACCTAGGCAAAAGTGATCACAACTTCTCTAAGTAGCTATTCCTTATTCCCAATAAATGGAATGTCAGGAATTTAGACTCTCAAAGGTCGATATTGACCTTTTTATGATTTTTTTATGATTCTATGACTTAGGGAGACAGTAGATAATAATTAGAATTTTATATATCACTTAATATTTAACCTGAGCATCCTCTGGAATAAATGAATCCCACTTTACATATGAGAAACAAGAAGTTCAAAAAATTGTATAGCTTCTCCCCATGTCTTATGAGGCTGAGGCGTATACCAAGAAACCCTCCCTGCAAAACCATGCCTATAAATTTCTTTATAGCTTCTTGGAATGTACTGTTCAACATTTAAGTAATTTAAAAAAAACTACTTTAAAATCTTATTTTTGGATACAGCAATTGAACATAGCATCGTGGTCATGAGCATAAAGATAGTTTTCCTGCTCTGCAGTTTTACACAGCTTAAAATTCAAAAGTGAGGTGCACTAAGATTAGGAGCTTGGAAGTTGAGCTGATATTGAACAGCAGATTTTGTAATAATTCCCCTTCTATTATTCTTCCAGTTGTGTGTGCCCAGCTACAGGTCCCAAAGTCGTGTCAGCTAAGCATACCAGAGTATAGCAGAGGCAACCTCATTAAGCCCGCTGGTTAACTGTGTGTCACAAACCACAGCCTTGACACCTTCGGAGAATCCTGCAAACATATTTTATCATCCCCATTTTACAGATGACGGCCCCAAATTCTGAGAGTGAAGAAGAGGGGTGCTATTATTGTTGCTTTCGCTGCAATTAGTGTGAAAATAAATAAAAATATATAATACACATCAGCAAATACTAGCTACAAAGTGCAGGCAGTCACACTTGTTGAAATAGTCTGCTCTAGTGAGCTCAATCAAGCCCCAACAGCAGTAGATTTTTTGTGGCTAGCTGTCATCAAGTTGATTCCATCTGTGTAACAGAGAGAAGCACCCTCCCGTCCGTGCCATCCTGACAAGGGTTGTGTGCAAGCCCATGGTTGCAGCCAGTCCAACTTCTGTGCCAGTCCAACTTCTCCAGGGTTTTTGTCTCTTTTTCACTGTCCCTTTACTTTACCAAGCATGATTCCTTTCAACCTGTAGGTTTTAGGGCTTAATAAGTCTATGAGAAGGAAGCTCCTCTCCACACCCCATGTCTTCCACAGTCCCTTTTCTAGTGAAAGAATAGTAAAAAATCGCTGCTGGTTCTGAAGGCCACTGTGGAGGGAAACACATTGTTGAAGAGCTGAAGCCTGGTTCCGACACACTGGTGCGCCCCACGCCTTACTTCCAGAAAGAACCCAAGCCAACTTTGCACTCCCACTGTGAACTGACCCTTCAGAGTAAGCTGACCCAGAGCAGTCAACCTCAAAATATCTATCCTGGAAAGGTAATTGGACTTTCAAGTAGCAACAATAAAAGCCTTTGGTGAGTCAAGTCTTAAGGGGAGCAGACTAAAATCTGTCAACTACAGGTTTCTCCACTGTTAAATTTACTGCCAGAAAGACCATTGAGTCAATCTTACAAATGTGCATCAAGAATTTTATCATCAGGCAAGTGGTCTTTTGCGCATACAAGCTACAAAAGGCAGTGTCTATAAGGCAAAAACTGAGGGATATTAATCCCTTGAGTCTAGATTATATGGAATCTACTTAGGAGAAGTTTCAACCAACCAATTAATGACTGGGGAAGCCATAGCAAAAGGATTGGCAGTCATCATCGAAAATGCTTAACTGTAACACCTTGGTTCAAAAGTAAATAGAAGAATTAAGAAAGCAAGAGGAAATATAATATATACACAGTCTTGAAATATAAAGGAAGAGAGGGAAAAGAAAATGGTGGGGAACAAAATTCATTGGCTGCCTTATTTTTAACAGAGAATCAAAAGGTATCTTCAATCTATTTTTTCTCTTGGGAATGATTTTTAAATTTACAGAATGTTCAAAAATAATAAGAGAACAAGATTTATTATTAATATTTTGCTCCATTCATCTTTATGTTTTATTACTCATTCTATCGGTGTGTATTTGTGCATATGTGCTAGTGTTTGCACACAGGCCCATGTGCACATGCACAGACATATACACATGCATGCATGCATGCACGTTTTATTTTTCTGAACCATTTCACAGTCAGTCATGTACACTGCAGATCAACATATCTTAAAAAGTAGATGGGTATTTTCTAAGATACAGGATATTCTCTTATCTAACTACAGAATAATTATCAGTTTCATAAATTTACATTAAAACAACACTTTCTCATCTAGTCATCTCATCTAGTCATCTGGTACCTAGAATTTTTGTCAATTTTTGTCAGTTCCTAATGATATCTTTTGCATAGTTTCCCAAATTTATTTGGTTTACTGCCCCTTTTCAGGAAAAACAAATTATTCAGCACCTCCTCACATACCTATTCCACTGGCAATCAAAACAAAATTTTTTTACTATAGACCATAAACCAGGATAAAATATGGGCATGTATTTTTACAGCTCACCTTCAAAATCGGCCCAGCATCCACTTTGGGAAAACTGCTTGAAAGCATATTCACTTCCAGAGTTCAAAAGATAGGGAGCCTTGGTGGCACTGTTGGGTAAGTGTTGGGCTGCTAATCACAAGGTTGGAAGTTCAAATCCACCAGCTGATCTATGGAAAAAAGATAAAGCTATCCTACTCCTTTGAAGAGATATAGCTTCAAAATGTTTTGAGAATGATGATGGCAACAAATATACAAATGCACTTACACAATGGATGGATGGATTGTGATAAGAGCTGTATGATTCTCCAATAAAATGATCTTTAAAAAAAAGAATTATAGTTTCACAAATGTTATATTGTATCTCTAAGTGGCAAAATACACTCAGTGACAATGGTTTGGCTGGTTGCTTTAGTATATGATAGAGCAAAAGTTTGGGGTTGTGTTTAATATCATGCTCTTTACCATAAGCAAACAAAACCTTCATCCTGGAGTGCATTCCTACTGATGAGGACCACATAGGATAGAACAGACCTGCCTCATGGAGTATGTCAGCCCAGGTAGACTAGAGGAACAAATTTCATAGACATGCATATGGATATAAGGAAAAGGTTTACATACAAGAGGAATGGGAAATTGAGAAAGCATCCCAGCCCAGTCCAGTTAAAAATCTTAAGTCCTATTTTATCCCATATGCCTGATATCAGTCTATAAAGTCTTCTTCCTACTCACGAAGTCATAGGCCAGTGGGTGCAGAGTCCTGGCGCCAGCAGGTGTCCCCTCATGGCTCCTCATTTCCAGGACTGAGGGTCCATCAACAGCATCCAGTGGTGGTAAAACAACTCAGCACTGGCAGGGGTCTCCACATGGCTTCTTCAGCTTCAGAGGTCTGGTTCCATCAGGGCAAGACCGTGTGGCTTCTCCTCCGGCTCCTGCAGCAGCTTGGATACTGCCATCTTCTCTTCTCCATAATTTCTTGTCTCTGAGACTAACTCCCAACAACTAGGGAGATAGCTTCTCATCTCCACAAGGGAAATATTGCGAGATTTCCCAGAAGTCTCAGGAAAAAGCCATGCCCACACAGAGGCCTCATTAGCTACTCAATGGCTATCTCCAGATTAACAGGCTAGACCCCACCCCTACATCTCAATCATGAAGTTAACATAAGCACATGACTGCCACATGAGTTTCCAAAGAAAAACTGGTAGCATATATAATGGTTATGAGTTGAACCACTAACTACATCTTCAATTGTTTGACCACACCAGTATTAGCTTCATGGGAGAAAGATAAGGTTGGCTGCTTCAGTAAAGATTTAAAGTCTCAGAAACCCCAAGGGAAGTCCAAAAAGTTCCTCTGAGTTGGAATTGACTTGCTGTCTATGGGTTTGCTTTGCTTTGATTTCATTAAATAAGAATTCTAAGACTTTTACCTACCACCACTTGTCCATCATTTTGTCACACCGCTGTGGTTTGTGTGTTGCTGTGATGCTGGAAGCGATCTCATTGGTATTTCAAATGTCAGCAGGATAACCCCAAATGAACAGGTTTCTGGAGCAAGAACAGACTAAGAAGGAATTGGTTTTCCACTTCAGGGGAAGTAGCTGCTGATCACTGAGGGCTTTACGCAAAGCATTGAAATTTAATCAGATACCGAAGACCTAATGAATAGAAGCAGAATATTGTTAGCAAGAGTGCTATTGCCCCCTAGGTCAAAAGACACTCAAAATATGGTTGAGGTAGAGCTGCATTCTCAAAGGCAAATCAACCAGCAAGACGTGGATGGGGTAAAGCCTGTATGAGGTATGATTACAGGAAAAGTGGAATTCATCAAAAATGAAGTGGCATGCATAAAGATGAGTATCCTAGCCATTAGTAAGCTGAAATGGACTGTTATTCAACATCTATCTTGAACTGCAATGCTATCTGAAATAGGATTATATTTATCCACATAAAAGGAAATTCAAACAATGCAACCATTATTCACATTTATAAATATAACTGCATTTATCTAATGCCACCTCATGATCAGATTCAGTTCACAGATTCTTTGAGTTTTGCAAGTGATGATGTTGTCTTTCTCAGCGCACAGTCTGTACCTAGAAACAGGTGGGCGCATCTGGTCCTCACTGCTGATGTTGACTTTGAATGTCCTGTCAAGATGTCTCTCAATTACATCACTATATATCACTATTTTGTTTTGCTTGTTCCTCTTGTAACTAGTAAGCAGTCCGTGAAGGAGGCACTTTAAGATTATGGAAATATCCTGCTCTATAGCTAAAGGACATCTCTTAACGTTGTCAAGTAAAATAACAGAAAGGTGAGCATAATTAACAACCAAAGTTAACCACTAAGAAGGATGGTAGAGTTGATTAAAACAGTGGAGAAGAGAAGCAGGAAAAGGAAAATACTGATTAGTCAGAAACTAATAGAAATTATAAAGCAACAGGCTAAAGACAGCATATACAATTACAATTGCAAATACAAGTGCTAGAAGCAAAATTTGAGCCTCTCCACATATATTTTTTTCCACATATATTCTAAAGGAAAAAAATTTCAAGCTGAGCAAGTCAGCCTCATAATAAAGGATGATCTTAAAAAATGCAAACAAAGAAAAAGTAACAGAACTAAGACAATAGTTCTCACATGTTAAAAAGCCAGATTTCACTGATTAAGAGGGGGAAAAAATGAATCACCAAAGATACCCACTCTTTGGTCTATAGAAAGGAGATATCTAAATCAAATTTATTCAAAAAGGTTAAAAATAGGAAAATGTATGCCAGGAATATGTAAACACAATAAATCCCAATCCAAGTAACCAAAGGGGGAGGCATTTAGCCATACCAAGATAAATGTTAAGCTAGTTGCCCTAAGTGGCTAAAAGAGGACTACAAGGAGATGAGAGAAGGAAGAACTGTTAGTTCACTCTCCTGGATGTGACACAATATGGAATTCAAATAGCTGAACATTTTGTGAGACAAAGAAATTCACAGTGAAGCTATATACTATGGAGCAGTACATTCATGAAGGCAGAGTTTGCCGGCATGCCAGGAGACACTAACTGAAACAACACTGACGCAGTAGAGTTAACTTCCTCTTCTTACTCTGAGAAGGAAGGAGTCCGGGGTGCTCTTTAAGAGTGGGACTCAGAATCAACTCTCTGGAAGTAGTGCCGGGAGACTATGAAAGAGATAGTTTAATCAAACAAAAAGTATAAGAAACATTAATAAAGTTAATAAACACTTGTTTGAGCTCATGTTGAGAAATTTATAACTGAATATATGCCTCATAGGTAAATTGGATTGATATATTCTAATTCTGCACCATTCTTTTCACATACCCAGGATAAAGACCCAAAAAAACCCCAATCAATGGCATACTAAGCAATTTGAAAAAAATAATAAATTCCCAAAGAAAGTAGAAATAATCTTTGCTATTTCTGCAATAAAATCAAACTAAAATCAGTAAAAATCAGTAAAAAAGGCCTTTGCAGTTTAAAACTAGAGAAACTAGAAAATACAATCATGAAAATACCCTCAGTAAATAAGACCTAAGAAATACATTTAAATAAGTCATCAGCACTAGACTGCCCACATGTCCAGAGAAAACCAAAGAACTTGCATTCAGAGCCATGTTCTCTGCCTCACCTGTATATATTCCACCCACGGTCCAATGTGATAAAAATATGGGTCTGCAGTCTTTAAAACAACTTGGCCAAAAGAAAAGTAGCTTTCTCTTTTAAAAAGCAACAGAAGACTATGGGACTACAGATACACATTATTCAAGTAAATGGTGAGTGGCACATACCTGTAGTTTCTTGTCAAGCTCTCTGATACCAACATTGCACAGGGTCTGTTCAGACTAACATCTTACCGGTCCTGTGCCCTTTGAAATCTGAGTCTTTCTTTCTGACAGAAGGGTCTAGTCAACTTAGGTTTATTCTTTAAAGTGGGCCTAAAAGTTCACAGTCTCTGTGACGGCTTCCTTGATCCTCCTCGAAGTATGGTATGTTTGTTGACATGACAGTCTTCTCCAGAATGGCAGGTCTTAAGGGGGCAGGTATGACTGATTTGGGTCTTCAGCATTCTAGCATCCTGCACAGTGATATCTAATACACTCCAGAAAGAAGAATCTGGGCACTAGGTCCTGGAGTGTCAGTGAATTATTTAATGTGGCTCTTTTAGGCAAAGCCTCATAGAGCCCCTCTTTTTGGGCCTAGTCCATACAAAGCAGCCCCCCATCCACTAGTCCCTCAGGAAGATAAATAGCTAGCTGAACTTTGCAACCCCTGTCCCCAACACTTCAGAGAGCTTATCTCTCTGGATAGGGTCCACACTATCCCTTCTCTGCAGCATTCCTAGAAGCAAGTCTGTGAAAAACAGGATGAGTTGCTAACGGGCCATTTCCTGATTGAATCCTTTAAATGACAGCACAGAAGACTCCCCTCCGCTTTTATCAGCTCATATGCCCTTGGCTCATTCTCTCTCTCTCTCTCTCTCTCTCTCTCTCTCTCTCTATATATATATATATATATATATATATATATATATATATACACACACATACACATATATATATATATCCCACTGCCCTACCAACAATCCTAACTCTCAGACCTCAGAACCTGCCCAAGAACTCAAGATGCTCCTGTCCCTTTCTCTGCTGTCCCATCCCTTCCCTACCTCAATAAAGCATATTTCTGCTTTTCATTCCTGACTAAGTTCTATCTCTTTTCCATAGCTCCGTCTAAACCTCTCACCACCAAATGGTCTTTTTCCAAACATGGTTGTGGTAAGAAGGTGGGGAAAGACACTGAGAGGATTCACCTGTGGAGTTATTGTGAACTCCTTGGAGTTTCATCCTTCTGTGCATAAATGAGCCATCTGAGAAGCAGGTGGAGAGGGGGGAATCTTATTATATTCTCTGGACCAAAGATCCCTGTGCAGTGAGCCCCCTGAATTTAGAAGGCAGCTATAGTATCTGAAGAGCAGCAGCAGAACCAGGAGCCAGAGCATGGAACAGAATGATGGATTTCCCAATCCCAGTCCAAAGAGTGAGTAAGGCTGAGTGTTTTTATGCAGGGGGTGGGCTTGCAGAGTGGAGGGCCTCTGGGCACTTAATTGGGGAATTTGGACTTATTGCCCCACGGAAGTGCTTCTGGACTGAGGCTTACTGTCCTGAGGTGCTTCTGGGCACTTATTTCATGAAGCTGTTTGCTGACCCAGGGAGCTTGAGCTGAGTGTCTTTGGTTTGAGACTTGCAATAGAGTGGTATGACCCTTTGAGCTTTTGGTAGCAGATATGAAACTCACTGTCTTTACAAATTGTTAACTTCCTTAATAAACCCTTTAATCATGAATAAAATAATAATAATAAGAAAATGAACTGCCTTGTATATTTATAATAATGTAAGTAAAAGAAAAAAACATATAAATTAAAATCTGTCTGAAAAATTACCAAAAGAATAGCAAAGTAAGCTCATATAAAAAGCAGGAATTATTAAAGATAAATGCAGAAATACAGGAGTTAAAAACAGATCAATAGCAGGACCAATTCATCACTGATCCTGAGGGAAAACAACAGCCAAAAATGACCGAGGCTGTTGACTGAAATAACTAAATAAAGAACTCACTGTATGCGGGGAAGTATCCTTTAGGGTTTGCCTGATTATGTTCTAGAAGGACATCATTGTTAGCGACTGCATTGCGGAGTCCCCTGGTCCAATCACATGTGCTCCTGTGCCTACCCCATGTTCCTATCCCAACCAGGAGCCTGTCTCCATTCCAATATTCCCACCTATAACCATTGTGCATATATCTGCTGCCAACCATGCAACTGTGACAATTTCCTTGACCTCGCAGTCCTTTTAAAAGCTCAGTATGTTGAGTGAGATATGCCTGCTCAGAGCACACAAGAACAAATGAGGGGGAGGAAAAGAATGGAGTGCATCATGGCCCACTGAGCCTTGAGGATGACATTCCCATTAAGGAAAGCCAATGCACAGAGAGGATCATATGGCCACCCCTACTATGAAATATGGCTTCCCTTGTTGACCTAAGGCCCTTCGGGAATAACAATGGAGAAGCAGGGTCAGGATCATACCCTATCTGACTCTACCACACCATGGCAAAATACTAAGGGTGTGCAACAGAGCATGGAGTTCCCAAGGGAGTGCCAAGGATATACTCTGGGGCCAGGGTGTGGCCCCCATCGGACTCAACTGGGGGAAACTCCGGGAAGTCAATGAACAGACCTTGAACTATTTACAATATGTTTTTGTTATTATTTCTATTTTTTTACTTATTTATATATATTTGATATGGAGGGGGTTGTTTTTAATCATGGTTCTGCTTTCTTTGGTTGTTTCATCTTAGGATGCCTGTTTTTTGTTTGTTTGTTTGTTTTGTACATATTGCTATCTCTGCAGGTCTATCTAGATAAGATAGGTTGGATGAACCATCTGGAGGCGAAAATGATGGGACTGATGGTTCCAGGGGGCGGGGGGAATGGGAGGTGGGGAAGAGGGAGAAAGGAGGTGGTCCTGAGAGGCCCCGTGAGCTGTAAGAGCCCCCAATAAAATCATTGGAGGGTGGGGGAAAGCTCTGTATGCCAGCACACCCTTTAACACCATTACGACTTTGTGCTAATGGTCTCCCTCATCTGGATAATGTGCTTTTGTCACTGCTTTGTCCTTATCTTTTTTAAGATTTTTAAAATCATGGTAAATTGTTGCTAGGTGCCCATCCGTGGGCGCTGAGGACAACAGAATGAGTGGAGCACTGCCTGGTCCTGGCCTCCACATTGTTATGTTGGAGCCCCTTCTTATAGCCCTGGGTCGACCTGTCTCCCCCAGGGTGGTTTTCACTTCTCACTGGCTCTCTGGTGCACCAAACGTGAGCTCCTATCTCAGGGACTGGTCTTCTCGACAACATGCAAGTCTCACCACGGTTGCATGTAAGCAGCTGTCTGACCTGCTGTTTCTGAGCGAAACCGACAGCTTGCTCGGTTTCTTTTTGCTAAAGACAGTTGTTTCAGATTTTCTGTATCTTCTGTGGATAACGTTGGTGAGTAATATAGTTCTAGAAATGCAGACTTGAGTTTGTGAAGGCTCTCAAATTTATTTTGATTATTTAAGAGTTCTACGTGATATCCTAATTAATTAATATGTACCATATTAACTAACAAGAAAAAAGAATCCTATGAAGGTTCAGTTTATATGATCGAATGTTGAGTGGAACTTTTTGAATTATGTTGGAATTGCATTTAAAGCCCTACAAGTGAACAACAATGATCTCTCAATAGCAGCAGCTTTAGCCTCTTAGGAAGCAACAAAACTAGAGCAGCTGTCGTCAGTCCAGCCCTATATTTAAACAGAAATATAGGGATGTTAAAAAAGAGAGATGTAAATTGGAGAGTTTTCATCTTCAGGAGAAATATGCAGTGACTTTTTCCTAAGGTATGAAAGGAAGCACACACTACCTTCAAGCCACATGATGGTGGAATATTAAAGACATTGTTCATTGAATGGGAATATCGTGTCTGTAAGAAAACAGACCAGCCTTTCAGTTTGTGCTGATATATCTTATGTGCATTTAAAAGGCTGCAAATTTATTCCATTTCTGTGTTCATAGATACTACAAGGTAATATAAATAAAGAAGGCTAATAATGAAATCTCCTCTCCACTGCCCCCATGGAACACAATTAGGTGCAGCGTCTTGACATTTGTATAATTTTATTAATAACTTTTCAGACACAGATGTCACAGCCTACTTTGCTGAGAGCAAGAGGATTTGGGGGACTTCCTAAGGAAAATCAAACACAGCAGTCTTCACTGCAACTCAGTGTAAAGAAAGTCACAGTCCTCACAACTGGACCAATCAATAGCATCATGACAAAAGGAGAAAGGATTAAAGTTGTTGAGGATTTAATCTTGCTTGAATGCAAATCAATGCTCATGGAAGCAGCAGGCAAGATTGTACTGCAGTAGGTCAATCTGATGCATAAGATCTCTTCGAAGTGTTGACGAGCAAGGATGACAATTTGTACTTGATCTCAGTCATGGTATTTTCCCTCGCTTTAAGACTTGCAAAACTTGAGTAATTGATAAGGAGGATTGAAGAAGAATCGATGCATTTGAATTATGGCATTGATGAAGAATATGGAAAGTACCAGAAAACAAACAGATCTGTCTGGAAGGAAGGACAGCCAGAATGCTCCTTGGAAGCAAGGGAAGTGAGGCTACTTCTCAGGTACTTTGAACATGTGGTTGGGAGAGAGCAGTCCCTGGGGAAGGACCTCATTCTTGATGAAGGGGAGGGCCAAGCAGAAAGAGAAACACCCTCAGTGAGATGGACTGACATAATGGCTGCAATGGATTGAAACATAACAACTGTGAGAATGGTAAAGGACAAAGTAGTGTTTCCTCCTTAGGTATAAGGTCACTATGAGTTGGAATTGACACACAAGGAGTTGGAACTGATTTGAAGGTAAATGACAACAAGCGTGATTTTCAGGTTGGCTTAGTTCATTGATTAGGGCTGGAAGTTGGTATGGAAAACTTTTACAATTTAGAATCTGTCTACACAGGTACGCCAAATATCTTCATTCCTGAACTATAAACTCTTAAACGGTGTTCACTTCAACATTCTTGAAGCTTCTGACACCTCTTGTTAAGACAAGATTGTAAATCTATTAAAAACTGCCTTCCTTTCGACTTACCTTGACCACTGGCAATCTTAACTATTTAATAACTATAAACCAGTGGTTCTCAACTTGTGGGCTACAACTCCTTTGGGAGTCTAATGATCCTTTCACCATGGTTGCCTATGACCATCAGAAAACACATGTTTCTAATGGTCTTAGGAACTGAGACACAGCTCCTCTATCCATCTATACACCAACATGCACATATGCCCACATACGAGTATCCAACATGAAGACTGTTACCCATGCTACGCCATGCTTCGGGACAAAATTTCATTTATTTTTAATTAGAAATAACTATTTTGCAATATATAACTATAACCACATATTGTTTTGTGATTAATCACTATGCTTTAATTATGTTCAATTTGTAACAGTGAAGCTACATCCTGCATATCAGATATTTACATTATCATTCATAGCAATAGAAAAATTAGTTATGAATTAAAATGACAACAGTTAGCAAGGAATATAATTTTATGGTTGGGGGTCACCACAAATGAGGAATTGTATTAAAGGGTTGCAGCTTTAGTATGGTTGAGAACCAGTGCTATAAACTCTGCTTCCAAGCTGGGATCCGTTTTCAGAACGTTAGCTTCCTGAAAAAAGAAAAAAAAAATCTCTAACCAATTGATTCTTTAAAGAATGATCCGAAAAACAAACAAAAATATCAAGCTCATCATTGAGTAGGTATTGATTCACGGTAGCGAATAATCAACAGGGTATCTAACCTAGCCAATAGGAACATGTGGGATTAAGGGCCCAGTTTGATTAGAAAGTAAAGAGAGAAATGGCTCTGCAAGGTGATCAGAGCATGCTGGAGGCTGCTGTAGCTAGTTCTCTGCCTCAAACTGTGAACTATTCTTCCTGAGGGGCCAGGTCAATCCATGGAACCTGTCACTAGAACTTGAGTTTCCTGCAAGGCCTGCTTTGCCACACTGCTGGTGCCTTCAGCGCATGAGTTTGAGGCTGGTGAATTCCATTGCCTTGCATTGCTTGTATTCCATATCCCATCTGGGTCTGCTTCCTGCTTCACTAAGCTACTGATTGTTGGTGATGCACCCTGCTGCTTGCTGCTTGGGGGCAGGCTCTACTTGCCTTGCTCTAGGGAGGACTCCGTTGTCTGCTTCCTTGACCTTGGACCCAGCAGCCCATGTGGGTTTAAGGACTGCCAGTATATTAACTGTTCTATGGATGTGAGTTGAACTGAACCTTCTGTAGTCCTGTGTAGAGTGGTTAGCTGTTGTAGTCTTCTCACAGTATGTATGTGTATGTGTGTATGTGTGTATGTGTATATATAAATATATATATATATATATATATATTTCTGGAATGTTAAGCCAGTTTATGAAAACTTCATGAGGTGATGGCAATCTTTAATATTTATAAAGAAATTTCCTAATCCTCATACTGGCCCTACAATATACAGCATTATTTCCCTGCTTTAAACACCCAGGAGACTGAGTTGCAAAGAGATTAAGTTGCATTAGAAATCTGTGCCAGTTACGAGTGGACATTAACTAAGGTTTTGGAACTCTCTTTTTCTTTTTAATAGTCCACTGTTTCATGACTAGGACTGCATAAAAAGTTGCAATAAAAGAATTACATTTAATACTTTGTTATGTGTGTGAGATAAAAAGTCCCTGTGGGCATATAAGATTGAATTCTTTCATAAAACCAAATTATCCTTGAAAATGATTAAAAGACTATATTCAGATTCATGCATGCATTATGGAGATTAATATTTTCTACAAAGGTTATCAACTGCAATAAAGAGCATTCTCTCTGTTCTACAAGTTAAATTAGGCTTTCTCACATAGAAGCAAAAACAATATATGGAATTAGATGACAACTTTAATAATTACAACTAAAACCAAGAATAAAGACATAAGTAAAATAAATTATATCTTAATGGTATCATTTTTCAGACAGTTTGTACTATTGTCAGTAGTCTTTAAGTAATAGTAGACTGACTCAATAATGATCCTTAAATATAGACTCATTGAGAGTTCTATTTTTGATGATTAAGAATGTGGTAGAAATGTTGAAGTAGGATATTTGTGTATATTACAAAAAAAAGCCTTACAAAATTATTTGGGAAGTATAATTTTTCATTAAAAATAAATTCAGTATTTGAATGAAGAGAAACAGGGCTCAGGAATCCATTTTGTTCCTGACATAAACAAAGTCATTATGCATCCAAGTGTCTTATTCTCCAATCTTTGCACCCAAGAAAGAGTGGAATGAGTGTGAAAATTTTAATGATACATAACAAATGACACTTCTAAAACCTGGTGGGAAAAGGGACCTGGAGACAGCAGCTGACCTCTTCTGGTTTCTCCACAGGGAAGGAAATTAAAAATCAGTCCAAGGAAGATTCCTATGCAGCAGAGTTTCCTCATGTTTTCACCATCCAGCCTTCTTTACTAAATGCAGGCACCAGCCATTTCTCTCAACACACTATCTACTCTCCTGGGTTTGCTGAGCTATTTCACCGGCCACCTAGAACTCACAGACCATACTCACAAGTATGAAGTTTATTTGGGAAGTTAATAGGTTACAATTTAGGTTAGGAGATATTCAGGATACAGTTCATCTGGTTTGGAGTACTTCTTAGTCAGGTCCACATACAGGCCTCTCTCTGTTCCTCACCCTCTCAGTCACGCAAAGCATTGACCTCTGCTAGGGCAATGTTATAAAGCTCCTTTACCACTGCAACAAATGCCCAGAGGACATGCCATTCCAAGAAAAGATTCTAGCTACTTGAGTCAGGGAGTCAGGAAATTGAGCTCTCTCAATTAAATGCCCTGAGGCACCCCACTGCAAAACAAGTATCCTTCTCAAAGTCACTCAGTTTTACTCATTCCATGACTGGGAAGCCCACCGATCTCTCTCTCTCTCTTTCTCTCTCTCTCTCTGTCTCTCAGGCTATGGCTCTTAGTTCTACTGCAGCCACTTTTCAGCCACTTCCCTAAAGTTACAGTTTTCTGTCTCCTGAATCAAGGAAGTTCATGTTCTTTGAGTCTCAGAGTCCAAAGGACATGCTCTATTCCTGCTTTTCTTTCTCAATGATAGTGAGATTTCCATTTCCTGCTTCTAAGATGGCTCTCCTTATACCCCGCAGGATGGCAAAATTACCAATCATTTGATTTGAAGTTCAAGTTTTAAAAAATCACCATTAGTTTTATTAATTAATGATTACTCACAACTAAATGACAGAATCCTCTCAGAATCTTCCCCCACTCTCTATTATCCAGACCCATTAGAAAAAGAGGAAATACATCCAATTTACAATGGTCCTGCCCAGTCATTTGGTGGGAGTTAAAAAGACTACAGCTAATAAAATCTTATTAAAGAATTCACTGCATAGCTCCTGGTAATACAAAGGACAGAATGTACATCAAAGGACAGAATGAACATTCACAGGAACTCCTGCTCTGCTATGTGAAATATATTGCAATAGGATTTTTCTATGAGAGTTTAGTGTCTTAATTCTCTTTGTAGTCCTCTGTAATTATGAAATAGATTACAAAAGATTACATAATCACCCTTGGGTAGGTATTAACCTCTTTGTCTTCAGATTAGCCATCATCCTGATGGAAGAACTGAAAATCCAAGGAATACAAAGGTCATTCCTCTCTGCCTTCTTTCCCCAACTGAGAACAGTAGTCAAAATCTTGCCTTTTATTTTCGGAAGCAAATAGTGCAACTCATGTGGAAGGCCTGTTCTAAGGGGAAAGGAAGAGAGAAATGGAAACCAAGACTGAGTACCTGGTTTCAGATGCATTTTTCAAGCTGTTGAGCAAATTGTCAAGACCCAGAAACATCAAGATATTTGGAAAAATAAATGATAAATGGATTAAGTGATGTCAACTTTCCCTCATGCCAGGGCTTATATTCTCTTATTATGTATATTTTAAAAATCATTCGCCCAAAATGCTTCTCATCTTTCAGTAAATATTCTTATTTTAAGAAGCTTTTACTCACCTTGTTCTAATAATTTGGCAGTCTGAGATGCCCACCTTCCTTCCCAACACGATTGCTGAAGACAAAGTGGGTGCATCAGCAAATGTGGTGAAGAAAATTGATGGAACCTGGCTATCAAAAGATATAGCATCTGGAGTCTTAAACATTTGAAGATAAACAAGTGGCCATCTAGTTGAGAAACAACAAAGCCTACATGGAAGAAGCACATCAGCCTGGGTGATCATGAGGTGTTGAGGGGATCTGTCATCAGGGATCAAAGAACAAAAAAAAAAAATCACTGTGAATGAGGGAAAGTACAGAGTGGGGATCCAAACCCATATGTAGGCAACTGGACATTCCCTCACAGAAGGCTCAGGGTTGGGACAAAGGAGTCAGGGTGCAGTTTAGCAACCATGAAACATACAATGTTCCTCTAGTTCTTTAAAGCTCCCCCCCTCCACCACCACTCCCATTATCATGATCCCAATTCTACCATACAAATCCAGCTGGAGGTACACTGCTATAAATAGGAACTGGAAACACAGGGAATCCAAGACAGAAGAACCCTTCAGGACCAATGGTGAAAAGGGTGATAATGGGAAGAAGATCTCATTATCTTTCAATCCTATATTCCTTGCACTTTTAAAAAAAAATAAAAAGCCTTGTACTAAGCACAGTGTTAATTGCTAGGAGCAGATAAGAAAATGATTGTCTGTGCCATCAAAATGCCAAGAGTCTAGTTAAGGGAGTAGGAAACAAACACACAATTGCTATGTAACGGAGTAAGGACCATGAAGGGATAAAGTTCAGAGCACTATGGGAACATGAGGATAAGAGTGTACTTGACAGTAATTTGAAACTATCACCCACCCCAAGAGATAAATAGGACATGCCTCCTGCTCCCATGAATATGTACAGCCTTGGAAACCCACAGGAGAAGTTCTCCTCTATCTATAGGGTCACTGAGTCAAAATCTATTTGATGGCAGTCAATTTGGTTTTGAGGGTCTCTTGCTCTCTCAGTATGAAGATACTGAATGGAAAGCATAAGTTCAGATTGCTGAACTTAACAGACTTGCTTCTCTGTCAGAACGCTCCTTCGTGACCCAACACCAGCATCATCATGGAATAAACATGAATATAATGATTAGACTAAAAGGAGAAAAATTCTTGAGAGTGGCAAAAACATTTTGTGAATGACTTCTTAATCCACATAGGCAGTAATGCCTAGTGGTCAAGAGCACATCCAGGTTTCAGTTGTGGCTCTGCCTTATTAACTTTATCATTTAGTCAAGCTATTCTGTTCTATTGTTTATAAACCTACCTAATGGAGAAAAAATAATCTATCCTATAGGTGTTCTAGAAGTAGGAAATGAGACAATGAAGGCTAGATATTCTTTCTTAAAGGAATTCAGTCACTTATACATCTTGTAGGCTCTCAAAGGACTAAATGGTTATTCTGATGGTTATTGTGATTATTCTGAGATTTATATTGCTGAGAATTCTATGCCTTTTCTCTCTACTCAAAAGTGTGAACTCACAGTGGGTGTGAGTTAAAGTGGTAGTAAGAGAATAAGTAAAATACGTATAGTATGGCTAGAGTTCCATGTGGTAGTTAGGGATATGTCAATTACACACTCCTAGGTAGGGGTGGAGTTAAATTGTCTATCAAGTCACAGCCTTATGACACCTCCTTGATGTCATAAGCCTTTTGTTTACAAGACAGCTGAACAGAGATGATTTCTCCTTCAGCCCCTCCACCTTCTTGCCAGCCAGAACCCTGGTTGCCTTGAGGGGTGGCAACCAGGTTGCCTTACATGGGGGATTCCACCACACTGTCATGTTCCCACTGATTTTAGATCCACGTGATTCTGAACCCAGCAGTCTGTGATCTTTCTGCTTCTGGGTTCACCATTCTGCATCACTGATCTTTGGCTATGTGAATCTGAATAGGGACCCAGGGGGTACCATCAGATTTCTGGACTAAAGAGTTCTGCTTAATATAAACTTATTTCTTGTACATAGTTGAATATCACTGGATTTGTTTCTCTAGACATCCCAGCCTACAAACACTGCGTTTTTTTTAACAGAATATGTTTAATGATATCCTTGTGGTAAGTAGACAAATTCTCTCACTAATATATTTGTTTCCTTAAATTTCCTTTAAGAATATATCCAATTAAACACGGACTTCCAATAGAATCTGCTGGACCAGTTAAATTCAATACAGAGAGGACAGCTCAGAAAGTTATAATGACTGCTTTTCAGGGGGATTTAAAAGGGATAATCTTGATTGATTTCCTTCAAGGACACAAGACAATCATGGAAGCTTAGCATGAAGGAGTTTTGCGAAGATTAAAAACTCCATTGGTTTGAACTATGGAATGATATGATATCTGTATTAACTCCCAGTAAAATGCTTGAGGGTGAGGGACACAACAGAGAAGCTGCATTGAGGATTTTTTTTTAAGCACTACAGTTTACCTGCTAGTTCTTTGATGGTGGCAGGGTCCTCATATGACAACTTCATAAGAACCCCTTGCCCCTGCATCTTGCAGTCCTGATCTTGCTCCTGGACTTCTTTTTTGTTTCTTAAACTCACAGAATATTTCAAAGGAACACAATTTGAGCCCCACAAAGATTCCAAAGTTGCCCGTTTGAACTCATGTACATTGAAGAATGCATAATCCTTCAGGAAAGTTTTAGAGAAATGGAATAGACATAGAGTGTGTATTGAAAGGACTAACTTCACATTTTTATTTTCATTTAAGAATGGTTCCTATAATTTTCCAGCAGTATATTTTGACTGGTCCTCATATTAGCAATACTGTCTGTGACAGTCATGTGCTTATGTTAATTTTATGATTGAAATGTAGGGGTGGAGTCTAACCTGTTAATCTGGAGATAGCCATTGAGTAGCCAATGAGGCCTCTAGGTGGGCATGACTTTCTCCTGAGACTTTTGGGAAATCTCGCAATAGTTCCTTAGTGAAGATGAAAAGCTATCTTCTCTGGTTGTTGGGAGTTAGTCTCAGAGATGATGATTCACGGACAAGACAAGATGGCAGCATCTGAGAAGCTGGAGGAGCTGGCAGAGAGACCACACAGCTTTGCCCTGATGTAGCCGGACCTCTGAAGCTGGGACGGCCACATGGAGACCTCTGCCAGCAATGAGTTGCTTCTGCTGTTGATGGACCCTGAGCCCTGGAAGCGAGGAGCCATGTGGAGACCCCTGCCAGGGCCAGGATTCTGCATCCACTGAGTCGGAAGGAGACTTTATAGACTGATTTCGGGCATATGGGTTAATATCGGACTTATGACTTTGAACTGAACTGGGCTCAATGTCCTGTTCCTCTTGTATATAAACCTTTTCCATATATCTATGTGCGTGTCTATGAAATTTGTTCCTCTAGCCTACCTGGACTAACACACTGTCATTTGTTTGAACTCTGTGGCTCTAAAGTGAGGAAGACAGACCTTTAATTAGATGGTGGAGCCACAAACCTTTGCACATGATCAAAACAGAGGGTCATGGAATCTCTAAACAGAGGGGACCAACATTTACTGTTAGTAATCACTTTATATGGACCCAAATGCTTCCTTCTATTGTTTGTGTCTTTCTGTGGGAGTCACCCATCCCATTATTATTCTTTAATGCCCCTCCTTCTGTTGAATTTTTATGTGGCACACAATCTATCAGTTAGATAAGGGAAATTGGCTATTTTCCTGGAGAAGAGAATCTTAAAGGTCAGCTGCATAAACATAGACTTCTGTATTTAATCCAACTTGCCCTGGCCTTCAAAATTATCAGGTCTGTACTGCTGTACCTTTGTATAAAGACCAATGAGTTCACTCTATGGTCCATCAATGAGAGGCATTTTACTCTTGTTTTTGAAGCTGCAAAGAGAGACATGAAGATCCCAGTCCAAAATGCCTCCCTTTAGATTTCTTGAAAGGATCCTGCCAGTTCGATCTTGCCAGAGTGCCACCGATTGTCTGTTTACTGATAGCTTTTATGATGGAGCAGATGTTTTCCCATGAGTAGCTTTAGTTCCAATATCATGCTTGCTTCCCTTCCTTCCTTAACATAACCAGTACTAACAAATGACAAAAATTTATAAATGAGGACCTTGAGTATCAGAGAGGCTTGTAAATATCATGACGTTCATGGCTTGCAAGCCAAAATTCAGTGCTTTCTCTACCACCTCATACAAACTATAGGCATCTCTAATGATTCCATGATTATTCTCCAATACTCACCGTGAGGTCTGAACCTTTTCAAAACTTGTGCTTGTGTTCATTTGTTTCTCTAAAGAAATAAGCCAAAATTTAGAGGCAAAGGGTAGCTAACTAGGCCGTACCAAATATCAAAGCATTAATTATAAATCTACAGCCATCATGAAAGCATGGTATTAATTCCTAGAATGACAAATAGACTGTCATAATTGGTTGAATCAAGGTACACAATCATCTAGATATAACATTGCAAAGAAAGAAAACTCCACACCAAACTTAGAGTCAATGTTGACTCCTAGAGGCCTCATAGGACAGGGCAGCACTACCTGGTGGGTTTTCAAGACTGTAACTCTTTATGGAAATAGAAGCCTCATCATACATAGAACAACTGGTGGTTTCAAATTACTGATTTTGCGATTAGCAGTCTGATACATAACCACTATGCCACTAAAGATATCATAAGTAATTCTGGGAAAACTAGATTTCATATTGGAAGAATATTGTCTTCTATGGCATTGACTGTTGGTGCAAGCACAATGAAATCTGTGACGACTTCAGTCTTTTCTCTGTTTATGATGATGTTACCTAATGGTCCATTTGTAAGGATATGGAGGTATAATCGTTACTGAAGCATGCAGTTCTTGATCTTCACCAGTGAGTGCATCAAGTCCTCTTCACGTGCAGTAAACAAAGCCACATCATCTGTATCTTAAATCCACAATAAGATTTAATCCCGTGTGCTTCAGATTGCTCACACTTTTAAAGGTTAACAATGCAAAGGGCTTTCTCAAACTCATTGCTCTTAGCCCCCATTTACCCCTGACCTCCACTGCTATGTCCCAGGCATTTTTTTTAGAATTTAAAATAACAATGATAATTTTGTGAATCAAAGGATTTTTTTTTCCAAGAAAGCAGAGACAATAAAAGAAAGGGGGGAAAGTATTCAAAAATCACTTATCTGATATTCTAATATCCAGAATATATAAATAATTCTAAGAACTCAACAATAAGATAATCCAATTTTTTAATGGGAAAAGGGCTTGAATGCATTTTTAAAAAGAAGATATACAAAATGTAACACATATAAAACATGCTCAACCTCACAAGTCACTAAGGAACTAAAATTAAAGCCACAGTGATATACAGCTCCACACCACTAGAAGGACTGAAATAAGAAAAGAATGACAGTCATGAGCACTGGTGATGGTGTGGAGAAATTAGGACTCTTGTATGTTACACATGGGAATGCAAAACATGCTACAGGTGCTGCTGAAGAACTGGGGGGCTCTTCACATCGTTAAACACAGAATTGCCATATGATCCCAAAATTCTTCTCTTAAGAATACAAGATGGCCTCAAAAAGTCATGGAAAAATTCTGTTATCTTTAGAGACCATTCTTCCATGAACTTTTTGAAGCCTCTCTTTAAACCCCCCCCCCCCAAATTGAAAACTGGTGCTCAAATAAAAATTTTCCAATTTTCCATCAACTAATGGATGTGGAAATCAAATGACATTTATATAGAATGCAGTTAAATTAATTTTTATTACTTAAAAATAATTTTTTAATTCATTTTATTGGGGACTCATACAGCACTCATCATAATGTATACATACATACATACATACATACATACGTTGTGTCAGTAGTTACATCTTTCCTGGGATGGGGTGGGGTTCTTTTTTTTTTTTTTTTTTTGATTTGTGAGAAGTAAGCCAGTTTTATAGGGCAAGCAAGCTTAGGCAATTAACATATCGTGATCTTCAAAGTTAACAAGTGAATGGCAGCACAGCTGCAAGTCAGACTTCAGAGGCCAGGGCTGTAGAAAAATTGACAACAAACTTCATATGGAGAGGGAAAAAGCCCAGAATTAGTAGGGATCTCCTCAAGGATAAGAACACAGTCGGAGGGTTGGCTTTACCTGACTTTCACACGTACTACAAAGCCACAGTGGTCAAAACAGCATGGTACTGGCATAATGACAGGTATATAGACCAATGGAAAAGAATAGAAAACCCAGAAATAAAACCACTAGCATATAGACAACTGATTTTTGACAAGGGCCCCAAAAACATCAAGTGTGAGGGTGATGCTCTATTTAACAAATGGTGTTGGAGACAATGGAAATCTACATGTAGGAAAATAAAACAGGATCTCTACCTCACCCCATGCACAAGAACAAACTCGAGGTGGATCACAGACCTGGAAGTAAAACCTCAAACTATCAGGACCATTAGCAAGAGAGTCAGGGAAAATCTAAGAACCTTGACCCAGGGAATACAAAGGCTAACTGTAACAGGACAGGGTACACATTCAGGGGAACCTGAAATTGACAAATG